>BQNB010022121.1:9068-50505 GCA_026074375.1 Tanacetum coccineum | reverse complement strand
GTTACGAAACAAGGATCACTGTTAGCTGGATCCTCCAACACAGAGGATAAAGATTTAGGATCACTATCAGCTGGATCCTCCAACACAGACGATAAAGATTTGGAAAATAGTAACTAGGTAACTTTTTATGTTTCATCGCATCTTCCCTTAAAGTATGGGTATGGTTCATTAAAAACAACTTATTATCTCTGTAATCTTTTGTAAAAGATGGTAGTTGTGCACAAAGTATATATTAAGTACAGTCTGTTGTCGTTATATGTATGTTGTGCACAACAATTACCATCAACTTAGTGTTGTATGTACTTCTGTGTATTTTGTAATCTGAATTAAGAAGCACATCTTTTGTTAAATTAGTATTACCCATGAAAGTTAGGGAAAATTGGTTTAGTTATATAACCAAACAAATTAGCGTTAAATCCAAATTCAAAGTTTAACACACACTAGTTGAAACTACAATAACACAAAGTAATGGCCCACCTAGTTTAAGAAGTTATCTGGAGTTAGCCACTGCGACAAACTGTTGATGTGCAAGTTTGTTGATTCAGTATTATGCTTATACATAAAGTACTGATGTGTGTATTCCATAGAATTTGTAACGTGTTGTGGCTCATACATCTGGTACTGTTCATAGACATTATGATTTCCATCTTGGTGTGTCTCACTCTGGTAGTTGTTTCCTTGACTAGATTATGCCTGCTGTGTAGACTTCTGTTTCTTTGTAACCATGTTCTGTACATTACAACGTAAGTATACATTACTTGTAACTAATAACAATATAAAGTATCTTTTATAATTGAATACTTGTATTTTAGGTAAAAGTACACTACAAGAAGTTCGGTTGTGTCCCTTGACACCACACCGTCCACACTTATTAATAATCGGTCCCTCCCCTTGTGAACTAATGCGATCTCTTTTTTGGGTCTACCAGACTGTTTCTTACCCATATAAGGTGGCAATACTTGTTGGATTTCATTTTGAATTTCCCAAGTAGAAACATATGTCACAGGAAAAAACAATCCTGTGTATGTACCCTTAATTGTCTTATTCAAAAACCAAGGTTTTGCCAACTGGTTGACAGAAGTTAAACCCTCAACTCTAGCCACTGCACAAACATGACCACATGGTAACCCCGATAACTGCCATCTGCGACACGTACATTCACCTTTCTTCAAATAAACTGTATGTATTCCTTGGTTGTCCCGAACCTGATACATGTCGTTCTTTAGGATCCCTCTAACACTCCAATTTGAGCTCTTTAAGTATCGGTACTTTATCTTCGCACTTGCCCATGGTGTAAGATCGTCATCCGATGTATCTAACATTTTAATTAGTATAAGGTAAGAAAAAATATATTTCATACTATTTTGTACTGAATAGTTAGTAATAAAGATTACTTTCTACCTTCATATTTTTGTTGCCGTTCATAATACCAGTCTTGAAGAAGTTGTCTAAACCAATCCATCAGGGATGTTATTGGAATTTTCCTCACAGTTTTTGTTAATGCATTTATTGATTCAACGGAGTTTGATGTCATATAGTTGTATCTATTTGCAGGGAACTTTGCCCAAGACCATTTCTCAACTCCTGCTTCAACTAGTTTTTGGTGTGCATCAGGTCGCACAACATGAATATCAGTCATAAGTTTTTCAAAATCCTAAACCGTGTACGCTTTGCATGTCTTCCAGTATAACTCCTTATACTTATCACTTTGCATACCACAATTCATCAACAAATGACGACAACAATAACCATGAAACAAGTTCGGAAAAACAGTGTTACATGCAAGTGTAATTGCATAATGTATGTCTGATATTATTGTTAAATTTGGTACTTCACCTATACACTCTTTCAGCTTTCTTAGAAACCATGTCCATGACTCACCGGTTTCACCTTGTGACACACCGGTGGTAATAGGTATAATTTGATTGTTTCCATCCATGCCAACAGCCACAAGATTTATTCCTATGTAAGTCCCTTTCAAATGTGCGACATCAATAATAATCAACGGCCTCATATGCATGCCTCAGCAGATGGTGATCGTAGAGTATGGTGTTAAATAGACATTCGTACTGTACGGGATTTAGTCTCAGAAAATAAGATGATCTGGTGTAGGTAGTGTAGAAGCAGACTCATCAGTCTTAACTGCCTCTGTATCCTCAGCTTGAGGGGACAGGATCATATATAAGTACAACAGAAGCGTCGGCCGGAGCTAGGTGCTCCTCCTTCTCCTCCTCGTCCTCCTCATCCTTCTCAACATCATTATCATCGTCGTCATCATTAGATGACTCATTATCATCATTGTCTCCTCCATCGACAGGATAGTCAGCAGGATCCTCCTCAGGGTCCTCCTCATCCTCCTCCGGATCAGAGTCAGCAATGTAGCCCGGTGATAGGGTTGTAGATGAGGCATCAGCAGGTAGAGGCTGATCCTCCATTGGTTCCTCTAGCTCTTCATCAAAAGCTCACTGGAATCTCTATGGCTCGGAATTAATAAGACGGACGTGTAGGTAACCGTCGATAATGAAACATGACTGCTTGCAATGAGCAAAACTTAACTTATATAAGTATATTATATAAGACCGGTATGGTAAATATGAATATGCGCTCATGGCATAAATGAATGATGGTAAGATATCATATTCGATAGCTTAATGTTTAGGTAGCATTTAGGACCTATGAACTTATAGTGCTACCTTGCCTAAAGAAATGTTCCCCTATTTATATAAATAACCTTTATATAAATAATTGTAGAGTTTGTGCGAAAGAATGCAACTCATCTTTGTATATATACATAAGACCCTCATAGTAACGTACGTACTATAATATGAACACGTATATGAATCATGTAAGCATCTAGTAAAACTAACTAATGCAAACAACTAGTGTATGTATGTCCCGTGAAAACCCCTTTGTATGAATGCAATGTTTGAAAACGGTTATAGTCCAGCAAAAACATTTGACCTGGTTCTCTATAACCTTGGCTCTAGATACCAATCTGTAACACCCCCAAAATGGGTCGCAGCGGAATATGGGTTTGGGAGCGTTACTTCATAGATCAATAGCACAAGATATATAAGAACGACATTTAAAAGTGTCATTTAAAACTGATACATTGGATTTAGCAAAGTGTTTGTTACAAAAGCCCTAAGCTTTACTTGTTCAATGTTACATTATACAAAGATTCTAGTTCATAACAAATGATTCTCCAAAATGTAACGCAACAAAATCTTTAATGCAAATGACTCCCAAATTAACGACCACCAATGTATCCCTTGCACCTCGTGCCTTATTGACCTCCTGAGAAAAACATGCTTTAAACGTCAACAATAATGTTGGTGAATTCATAGGTTTGTGAATTATATAAGTGTAGGACTGCAAGATCTCCCCCGTGATAATACATCAAATGTAAACATCACAAAAATGTTATTACGTTTCCCTAAGCTCATTACACTGAAGCTCGACATATATGAATTGCAATATAAATTGCCTACATTGCCCTTGATGATGTTCTAACCCAGAACATCCCAAATCCGACATGGTATACGTTCGTTCCCAGTGATAGCTAATCACCCGAACGGGAGCGTCACCCCCAAATAGATCTATTTATAACATTCGCGTTTACTAAGACCAATCTAATTGGTTATACCATAATTAACAGTTCATGATAATGGGCTCATTGGGTTATCGCTACTTAGGCAAACACGTAATCCGTTTAAATATGAAATGTTCACTTGCGTCCAATCGTAAAACAAAGCATGTTCTCACCCTAAAACTTATAAATCATTATAAATGTAAAACGTGGGGCTATGAACTCACCTCGAGTGAATAATAATCAACAAAGTGTATCACAACAGAAAATGAGTCACGATAATGACCGAATGCAACCTATCCAATTATAGGTCGTATAAGTACTAAGCACGTTGATTAACTAACACCACATATAATTCTATATAGCTACACCACCATCTAATCGTTTTAGTGAAATCATATTTATAAAGTAAAAACGTTTATAAATACCTCTTTAGTAAAAATGACGTAACTTTCGTGTTTTAAGTCCGTTTCTTATGTCCACGCTTTCGAACTAAGACGAGTTATCAAAATATTACATTTTCATATTTTTGACCTACTAGTGAACAGTACTTTTTACTGTTCATGACAGTTTAAAATTTTATTTTTATAAACTTAGTTATCGTAAACTCGTAAACGTCGTATTTTATTCGTTTTAAATCCGTTTTTAGTGATTCTTTCAAGCACGTCTTCGTAATTAAAAGTTTTATCAAATTAATGATGTTTTCAAAATGTTCATGTCTGAGATGAACAGTAACTTTTATAAAATTAGTTTTATAAAAGTATTTATTGTCGTAATCGTGAAAAATACATAGTTCCTTCGTTATTAATCCAAAAACTAAGATCCTTATTGTTTTGGAATCCTAATACTATATACTAACTGATAAAAGTATGTATATATTCTCATTAGATGTGAATAGTAATTAGTTTTTATAAAATTTTATTTTATAAACGCGTTTAATTAACGTGTAACTTGAAATTAGCGTATCTCCTTCGTTATAAATCGGTTTTTCGAGTTCTCTACATGCCCACGATCCTTGTGACATGTAGTATTTTATAAAAATATAAAATGTATGCCTTAAAATTCGAATTCAAATAGCCTCTTTTTGATATTTTCTCAAAATGTGTTTAAAAGTTGTTTTTATAACTTTTTAGCTTAACCACTTTGTTACAAGTCCATTACCACACTTATTATCACATGTCTTACATCCTTAGGGTCCATAGTCCATGATTTGTCCATATATTGTCCAAGAATCACATGATCCAAATGTATACATACTTATTTATTCATGAACCTTATTAAGTATACTTATTAGGTAAGTTGTTTATATATACTTTTTATATATAAACCACTCATGTACAATACTTATATTTCCATTATAACATGATATCAACATTCATATAACATATGACAAAGTTTACCAAACCATAAACAAGTGTAAAAATCTATTTTTTACAAGTAAATAAGTCCTTAGATGGTGATTAACTATACACACATTATGTACGCATAAAATCATGAAAGTAAAGAGATTAAGACATTCATATCATCTAAAGAAACCTTAGGGAGGCTCTCTTCATCGTTCAACACATCCATGAAGTCATCGGCAAATTCATTCTCCTGATATAATTAACTTAAAGAGTTAGAAAATAATATAATATTTAATGAAGTATGTGATTTAAAAATCCCATATATATATATATATATATATATATATATATATATATATATATATATAAACAATATCAGCAGTCTGTATGGTCATTCGGTTTAGCAACAGAACATCACATGATCATCATGTTGTAGGAAAATCAATTCCTCCGGGATTATTGTTCTGGTGCACATCAAAACTTCTATTAGGGTTCAAAGTGGAAGGCTCACAGTGTTGGAGGAATAACCTTCTTGCCTTGGTCAAATTCGCACACCTTCACAGGCAACTTGAATATAGAAACGTTTACCCAAATAATGTATTCAAGAATATAAATTGCTTCGTGAAAACATTATACAACGGTTTATTTTTTAAAATAATTATAGATGGTGATTAACTACATAGCCATTATATACACATAAAATCATGAATGTAAATAGATTAGGGCTTTTAGATAACCTTAATATGATGTGTGGTGATGAACAACAAGATCTAAACCCTTGTTTAGCAAACAAACCCTTGCTTACAACACTTGAAAACCCTAATTTCAAGCAAAACCCTAATCTTGAACTTTCTTCCTCTAACACTTGTAAACTTTAAATCAAACATTCAAACCTTCTTGGGTTATCTTAGATATGATGTAGGAATACTTATAAATGTGGTAAATAAAAATTGTATGGATGGTTTAGGGTTGTTGTTTTTGGCCGTGGCCTTCAAGAGAGAAAGAGTGAGAGTTTTGTGAACTTTTCACCAAGGAAATGAAGTGTGTGTGTTTATTTCTCTAGTTACTAGCTTATATACTCCAAGGACTTGGTTGAGATCAAGACTAGATGCATGAAAGACATGATGAGAGAAATAAGGAAGTCTTGGTCAAGACTTAGCTAGGTGGAGTTCTTGGTTCCCTAAGAGTGAGAACATCCCATGAATTCTAGGAATGTGTTTGCTAGATATTTTCTTGGTATCCATCTCTATATATCCGGCCACATATGCTTAAAGGTGATGATATTTTGTAAATTTTAAGTATTGGTATAATTTTGGGTATTTGTTGAAGCGTAGAAAAGTTTTGGTGGTTTCGGGAATGCCTAAACGTATTTTATCGCGAAACATAAACACTTTACGTAACCAATAAAAATAAAATGTGCAAAATTAATAATTATCCTCCAAATAATTACTTAACACTTGCTTGATGTAAACATTTAATTGTTTGATGCCCGTTTACATTGAATGATAATTTTTAGCTTACGCGATTTAACTTAACGATTACGATTTAAAAGCAAACGCGTACAATACTAAAAATAAGTAGTGAATTTATTGACGTCGTAAATGACCCTAAAACACGGGGTGTTATATCATCTGCCTTGTCAATTCCCATACCAGCAACCAAAACTTCAGCATTATGCATTTCAGGACAAGATGTATTTAACTGTAATTAAAATAAAGCAATACATTGGTGAAAACAACAGAAAAGTAAAAAAATGTATTTCAAATACTATATGATTTAGGTTGCTACGAACCATTGAATAATTAGACGAAACACCAATTCGTTTTTTTACATCATTATCTGTAACACAGTTTGGGCTATCATACATCTCATTTGCATTATGAATTGCAGTACTAGCAACGGGAACTTCATCATTAGGGATTTTAGGACTAAGGCAACTTGACTGTAATTCAAAATATATAATTGATTAGTGTCTGATTTATAAAAGTTATAAAATTTATATTTAATATAGTATTATATAGGTTGATACATACCATGTGATCGTTAGCCGAACAAGATAATCCTGTGTAAACAGCATTATGATTACCCTTTGACCTATCATTACAAGGTATAAAGGTGTCATTCAAAATTCTCTCTAATTTTGAAATCCTTGCATCATCAACCTTGAACAAAGCAACTTCCTTTCTAAGAGCACGAAGTTCATAAAGAACATTAGCTAACGAGGGCTGTTTATCTTGTTGATCTTGTTTATCTTGTTTATCTTGATTACATTCATGATTTTTATCACCACTAACTGAATCCACAAAACCATCTCCCCCTTCCAATAAAAGCACATCATTGTTTCCATTGCCTGAGACAGCATTGTCATTCAAATCAAAAGAATTGTTTGATACGTCACCACCAATATCATCTTCGGAAACATTCATGTCTAAGTCAACCAAACCATTGATATATTCAATACTTGCTTTAAACCAGTCGGTCTGCTGCTCTACAGGAGTTGCATAAAGTTCCAAGTTTGGATTCGAATCTTAAAAAATTATAAATAAAATAGCTTAATTTAATATTAATGAGTAAATATACATAAACTAAAATAAGGTAATCATTTTTTCCAAACTTTGTAACATTTGACCATGCAAGAGCACGCGGTAACATGTTATCCTTCTTCGACCACCATTTTCTGTTGTTTGGATAACTCTTCAAAATCCATATCTAAAAAGATTCATTCAAGTATATTAGATGCTATTTAGAAGAAACAAAAGAGAATTCAAAACAAATTAAAATTACTAAATGAATTTTTTTTTTGGGTATACCTGGGTTTCCGACTCGATATTGCGAACCGACTAATCCCAAGGCGACTACCCTTTTGGATAGCCCGGATTCGGCGCAGGTGAACCTCCATGGCCACCCCCAAATGTACACACCTAGTGAGGTTTGAACCCTTGAACTCTTGTTTGAGAAACAAAGACCTTACCACTAGGCCATTTGGTGATGGTTACTAAATGAAAAATTACTAACCTTGAAAGGCAAAGGAAAACCATATAGATTATATGTGGGGTAGTAATCTAGATTTTGCTTCTTCTTATCCAAATGAAACGCCCTATGGTTAGCTGCAACATTCACCGTCCTTTTATAAAATTTGACCCATATGTATTCACCCCAAGGATAATCATTCCAACAATCAAAATCCTCCACCAATGACACTAAATGCCTAGGAATGCAATTCCTGTCCTACTTACCCATAAACACTAACTCAGCAACAAGTAGAAGACAAACCCTTACCGCATCCATTTCGAACAAACCTATCCATGTTTCTGTATGCCTAAGAACTCCCAAAAGTTCTATCGACTATAAATTCAGCACAACTTTTTTGGTAATTTTTTCTAGAAATAAACGCTGGCAAAAAGGACTAGATTTGGAATATTTTTCTGACACTTTACCAAATCGAAAACCAGTCATTAAACAAAACTCTTTCCGGCCAAACTGTAACCAATGGTCGCCAATATGGAATATAAGTGGGGGGCATACAGGAGAAATTTTAGAGACATATACCTGGTGATGCAACACATAATGCATCAAATGGTTATCATTGTCGTGCGACAAAATATCCAACCACGGTCCAAATACAGTTCTTCTAAATAACCTCTGTCGAGTAGGATTCTTTTTCAAAAGATCATTAATTTCTTTAAGCAATTTAACACTAGACCTAACAACGATTTTTACATCATACAAGTCGTTACATCTAGCCATAGAATGACTGATAAACGCGGTGGAGGTTTTGGTGAATCGATAAAGGCGGTAATTGTGATGATGGATTACGGTTAAGAAAGGTTGTAATTAGGTTTCTGGGTTTGAGTAATAAAAAGAAGGTGTTCATGATGTGGATGGTGTTGGGTAGAATATTTTGTTACGGTTAAGAAAGATGTGTGTATTTTTTTTTTTAGTGTGTGTATTTGACTAAAATGAATTAGGGATTACAAAGTACAAATAAGTATTATAAAAATGGTTGCCCTGTTGTATAAGTTGCCCATAAGTACAGTTGCACCATTTTAGTAGACAAGTGTAGTGGTAAAATGACCAAATTGCTTGGTTGCCCATACATAAGTTGCCCAAAAACTAGTGGTTTCCCTAAAAACATTAAGGTACATATACCTTACACATACCTTACACATTTTGTCCTTTAATAATAAAAAATGGGACACTTGGCAAATTCTTCCATGGTTGCCCAGTAGCCAAGTTGGCCGGGGTCAGTTTTGAAAAAAGATGTTCCTGGGCTTAGGGTTGCATTTTAGGTATCCGGACCAACACATTCACAAGTAAATGGTTACAAATGCCACTTCAATAAGTCATACCGTACCTGGAGGACCCGCATAGGATTCCAATCATGCTTCATGAAAACTAAGGTATCAGCTGATGTCAAATTCAAACCAAGACCACCGACTGCAAAAGACAAAAAGTTATTGATAGAACCCTACAAATGACCAAAGGGCTTGTATCCCCAATGGTGCCCCTTATTGTGTGAGAAGTGTGGGTTCAAGTCTCACTTAGGACGTGTGAGATAGATTTGTTGTATTTGTGACATAGTTAGTTGCCGTTTAAAAAAAACACTATAAATGGTCAAGCAACATATTTTATACAAATTCCCCAGTCTCCAAGATCATATAGAAACACAACTTACCATGTGTTGTTAGGAGCAAAACATCAATGGTAGGGTCAGAATTGAATGATTTGAGAACGTCAAAACGCTTCTCTGGTTGAACCGATCCGTCCAACCGCAAGTATGTAACACTGTTCATACGTAAGCTTAATATTATCAGAACACAGAAGGCAATATATGGAATATGAAGAATTAGAGATAGCAATATCCACCCGTCTACTTATGAATGGGTCAATGTGGGTTATAATATATCTAACGAAACAGATAAGAAATAGCATAGAGCAAAATGGGTTGAAAGTCGCTCGTAGCGTATTGTTAGTGGATAGAACCTCCTAAATCAAATTAGTCAAAAAAAACTTACCGGAAGAATATAAATTTAATAATCATATTCATCACATTACGTATTCATAAAAACTAGTGATTTCTGAACAAATATTTTCTGGTCAAACCTAAATCCCAACTCGACCCATTTTGACCCGTACAAAAAGTTACCACCACCTTTGTCATTTTTAAGCTTAAAAGCCATGAAAGATAAAGAGTCAAACAAAAGATATAATGGCTCACCTTTTCATATGAGAATTAAACAAGTCTTTCTCGATAATGTCTAGCAGGGCCTACATAGAATGTAAAAAATATAGCACATAGTCGAAAGCATACATAATAAACTGATAAAGGCATGAGTCACATAATACAAACTAACCTTATGTTGTGCAAATATCAGGACTCGGTGCTGCCCAGCACTAACTGAACCTTCAGAAGTCGAGGCCTCAACACCAATGCCACACTCTTCCAATATTTCCTGAAGAGCAACTAACTTGGGAGAGTGGTGCAGCTTATGGAGTTCTACGATAAGACATAAGACACTTGTAACCAGAATGGAAAGCTTGAGTAACTTTCTTGTTACAGGTTTTGCATGCTCGATAAGACATGTTTTGCTCAATCGTAATAAAACTCAAGCAAGCTCGTGTGTTGAAAAGCACCGGCTGGCACGAAATAAATGTTCTGTTTTCAACCAACAGACAATTTAAAATATCTTTATCATCAAGAAACTAATCTAATTTTGTTTGATTATTTATGTCTGATATACCTTGTATCCACCCAAAGATGGGTTGTTGATTATATGGTCAAGTGTCACACGACCAATGTTCATGGGTCAGCCACCATTTCTGAACTCAAACTATAGCCCACAGTTTCCAAGGAGGTTTCTTTGCCTTCAGAAGCATACCACTATTTAATTTGTGAGAATATGGGTTATCGGGATTATGTCAATGATGCTTTTGCCCACTGTAGACAAAGATTCACCTGATGCGACAACATAAGAACTATTCATAATTAAATATCTTGATAACGAAATACCACAATTAGTAACAGAATAATAATTCATAAGCACCCTAAGATAAGAAAGTGATAGAGGAAATTTGAGAGAGAGAGAGTAAGGTCCAGGTCAACACATGGATTTAGTTTTCGATTTAACAACCTAAGATCAGAGGAATGGTTTATGAGATCACCGAGCAACTACGTTTTGTCCTACTTCACAAATTTCCCACATGGTTGGGGTATCAAAGAGTTATGGCAGAGCTTCAGGCATTATGGGCAAATATGTAGATGTGTTTATTGCTCATAGAAGGAATTAAAAGAGTGGTCTGTTTTGCAGAGGTGGTCAAAAAGCCTGTATATGTACCGAAAGCAGGGAGGAGTAAAGAGTGGTCTGTTTTCAAGAGGGAGATAGTTGTAGTATTGTTGGTGCTCACAAACACGATGACCAGAGTGCGTGGAAGCAAGACAGATTCAATGGGAATGTGTGTTTCTCATACACTACCTATTACGAGGAGACTGAGTGACTAGAATCACACTTGCAGGCAAAGGTAAAAGATGCTGCAACTATAAAGTTTCTTTGAGATGATATTGCTTCAGAAAGCAAGTTTGGATGTATGTTAACTGTCATGAGGACATGATATAATAAGTTTTAACTACTTCATTCAAACAAAATTATCTACTTAGGGCATGCTTGGTTGGAAATGGGTAATGGTAATGGGAAAGGCAAAGGGAATACTAAGGAATGCAATGAACATTCTTTTATATTTCTTTTATCATTGATATTGTCTGGTTCAACTATTATTTATTATTTATTATAGTTATTATAAACAAAATATTGATATACATGTACATCTTACAATTCTATTATTGATATAACAAATTAAGGTTTCATACGTAAGGTTGTTAATTTTTTATTAAGATCGTCATAATATATTTTTTTATCAAAACTGTACATACATATGAATATTTGCAATTAGTTATTTTAAATATTAATATATAAACACCAAGATAACCATATTGTGAGTCCAAGTTAAGAAAAAAATAAAGAGACGTGGGCTGTAGATCATGGGGTGGAGGTGATAAATTTTCATTACCCTCAAATCGGAAAGGAATGAGGGATTACTCACTTTGGGGTAATGGAGTATTGCATTACATGAAACCAACCACCTTTTTTCATTACCTTTATCATTCCTTACCTCATAAAACCTCCAACCAAGCATCCCCTTAGTAATAAACATATCAACACGGCAGAAGACAAATAAACGCGTACAACTGAAGCCGTAGATACCAACATGAGTTTTATCCTAAAAAACAAAAAAACTTACTAACAAAACTGCCATAAAGTACTACTAACACTTGTAAAGCAACGAGTCATAGTAAATCCTTAAACTTTTTTTATATAAGAATACGAGTAATTTTTGATAAATACTTTTGGTTAAACAAGTTTCTTTTTAAGCATATGTTTGAGTGATCTAAGTTTACAAATACTACCTGGGCTTTCTTTAAAAACAACCCACTTTCAAAATTGCACACTATTTGTCCGAAATACTATTCAAATACCATAATGTGTAAAATGAAAACAAACAGCCATGCTTACACTATGTCAAAAATGCTTGTTTTTAGAAAGTGCAACTAATTTCATATTTTGCATTTTGTCAAGAAAGCAAAACTATTTCGAACAAAAACCTGATAAAAAGAACAAGCAGATAAATGAGCTCTATTTCACAGAAGAATTATTATCCATTACTAGATGAATCAATAAAGTGACACAGTTTTTTTTTTTTTTTTTTTGAATCATAAACACCAAAAGAATTGAAAATAGATGAAAATATTACCATGGGGACATATCAAATAATTCCACATGAGAGCGGCAGTTGACACGGCTCCAATTATGCCTCCATAAGCCATAATCTTCGCAGCTTCACAAGTCGTCTTCAGCTACAGACAGAAAACATGGTTTTTAGAATGTAATATTAGTAGTCAAAGAGAAGCACGGTAATCATTAAGACTCAGATTATACTCTTTGACCAGCTCTAATGGTATGGTGCTATCATCGATGATTTTGTAAAGTTACAATTCAATCAAATTAAGAGAACATTTGGCCATTACTAAGATTCATAATAATCAGATAGAACACAATGGGACGCTCACACGGTCCGCGAACGTGGTCATGGCATATGCAGCTTAGCAAACTATTTCCGCACTTAATTACACCAAATAGAGGCTAATAACCCGGTGAGGCAATTCGTCAACACTTGAGGATCCTCTGGACGTGAATACTAAAGATGGTTTTCGGGATGCATGGTTTGTCTATTTAGTAAGCCCCCTAGGTACCTCAGTTATTAAACCAAAGTTTGATGCAAACAGTTGCAACCCACTAAACAGACACAAGCTGACGTCTTCAGACAGAGGTGTGTGGTTGGATGCAGTAAAAGTCTGCAGTTTGATTCCAGCAAGGATCTCAATACTGATTTATGATATAGTTAAGAGGATTTAGCTAGGCTTATGGTACAGGGCATTGAGCTTATACCCATGTAGACTCAGTCTCTTTTTAATGCAAGAATCTTTAAGTGTGACCACAGTGAACCCATTTATAATCAAGAGTCAAAAGGTGGCCAAATTGTCAAGAAGATGTTGAAAAACGGTTAATCAGATTTTTATCCAGCGAGATGCTTCTACTTGTCGGTCTATGTTAGCTAATGGGTGGGGAGGTGATATTCCTTTATGCGCATAATATGGAGGATGGATTTCTTGGCTTGAACCTTATTATCTAAAAAGGTGAGGGTCGTTCTTGATGGGTAGGTGGAGTCCTTTATGGACTTTGGAAATTACCGTACGGTTTGGTTTTCTAATCCTCCTTTTAAGAAGTATTTTCTTGGGATAAGTTAGTTTCTCAATCGTTTTTGTGGATTACTTCTAGGAATCCTAAATTTATGTTTAGTTGGGTAGGTTGGTTGCGGAATCCTGTTGCTTCTATTTCTTTTTTGTAATTGTTTCTAGCTTTTGCTGCTAGTTTTAATTTAATGCGCTGTTAAAAAAAAATAGTAAAAGGTCGCCGGTCCCCGGGAGATATCATCAAAGCTGAAATCCAGTTTCTGCAAAATGGTAACCGGGTCGTAACCGAGTCAATGTGAAGAACCAGGTGAAACAAGATGACCTGTGGATTTTATAAGATTGGAGACAAAGCACTATGGAACGATATTACTTTTTATTCTTTTATTGCATATGTCGAACAATGTTTTTTGGATTGTCCTTAAACACAATTGCTATTACTACTACTCATTGAAAGTATAGAGTTTTTCTTAGATTGCATTATTTCTTTCATTCATTTATTTAAAAAACAATCTAACTATGTATTTTGTACATTTTTGTGTCGCCGCCAGATATCCATTTTTTTAATACAAGTATCTTTTTTTATTGATTGTGATGATAATGTAGTTTTAGAAAGCCACGTGTTGGAAAACATTGGCTGGTAGTTTCTCGTGTCATCTTTGTTCTTAGCCCACAAAACTTTTTTGGCCTATATATACATACATGGCAATGACAATGATGGGTGGTAAGCGCTGTGAATTAAGACGTGATTGAAGGGTCATGAAGATGGGTTCGTGGTGAAGTTAAGTGATTTGCCAGGTTTGTGAGTACGAATGAGAGGTAAGTGTTAAAGATACTAACTAAATAAGGCAGAAAGGACCCAAAATATACCCACATTTGTGTCGTAATACTTGGGCTTTACAGAAAGCCATCTTTCTTTTTTTTTTTGTGTCCTGAAACACCAGCTCTAATTCATCAACAACGTCTGGACACCGGACAGATTCCTTGCCATTGCTTTTTTCAACTGGTAATAATCTTTTTCATATTTTTTCCCTATAATCACCCTCTATGATGTCCTGTCTTTAGTTTTTTATAAAACGCTCATTTTAACTTCCACTAATTCAAAAGCACATTTTTTATCGTTTATTTTTTGATTTTTTATTTGATAGTAATGGTATTTACAGTTACTTGTACTTACTAGTAATTCTAGAACCAAAAAAAAAAAAGTATCAATGAATTTGATAGATGGGATTATGGAATATGGGATTGGGTTTGGCGGTTTGGCATCCTTGGGCTAGGGCATATCAAAGTGGAGTATATTCAGATTACCATCTCAGATAACATTTTTGTGAATGGGGTCGAATACTAAATGCGTGTATCCGTTTGCCTTCTTCTTTGACAGGTTCAGACTCTGTACATGCTTATATCTATTTGTGTAGACGATTTAATTCATTCATTTATTTACATGTTTGAGTCATATGTGTAAAGTTCTTTTTCTTATGACGATACAACCTTTTTAATGTTATATTTGTTTGCAGATACAAATACAGAGCATAAGTACTTTATTGTTTGTTACTCTTATCTTTTTTTGATCTACCACCACTGGAACAACGGCCTGCATCCCCTATCCAAGAAAATCTTGCTATGAAAAAGGTATCTGAAGATCAAATCAGTTCATCCAGCAACTCTGAAAGACATAAGACACTAGATGAAGGAGCTGCTAGAAAGAAGATACAGTAGGTGAAGTCGAAATCAAACCAGTTAGTTGCAGCTTCCAGTAGTGACCAATCAGTTGTTAAGTTACATAAGACTCGGACATCGTCATCTGATGGCTATTATAAAAGAAGGAAAAATCAATTTATTAGAACATCAGTGGGAGATGACTTGGTAAATACAGACACAAGGATTTAAATATCAGTGTTAAAATCAAGTGCTAAATTATTTGTACTTATTTATCTCATCTATCTTTTAATTCGTGTGCATATAATTAGGTTCGTCTATAATATAATTAAGTGTATATAGCAATTTTGAAGAAATAAAAGATCTATCACCTTATACTAAATACTCTTTACTTGAAACCTATGTTGATGCAAGGCATATATAACAAGTACAAACATTTGAGATTCCATTCCGCTTGGACCCTCGGTTCTCAGTCTGGAAAAGATGGTGTCCCATTGCATCAGAAGCAGAGGCCCAATTTGTTCCCATGGAAAAAAATCAAGAAACTAAGTAAATGTGATGAATAAATCAACTTTTATACATGTACTAGCTCTTCATTTTCAATCAGGTATACATATACTTTTAAAATGAAGTTTTGGCTTACAATATCTTTGTGTGTGTAGACTGGATCATATATTACTAGAGACCATAGGGTTGGCAAACCCTGCTTCACTTACATCTCTTCTTTGGCTAGATAATCAACCAGAAGCATCTGACAAACTTGATTATATTATCACTGTAAGTTTATCGTTGGGTTTATAAATACTATCTTCATATTAGCAATTAAGTGTTAGATTGCCCCAAACCAAAACACATAACTCGATGATAACATAGGGAAATACACAAGTTCATACATAAAACGTTTAAACCAAAGACAATGAAACATAGGTCTTCAATCCCGAAACAAATTGACCATAGACATTATCATCATCTGATCATTTGCATACCCGAATGCATAACAAAGATGCTAAGCAGGTACGTGAGATGCTAAGCAGGTACTTGAGTGCTTATCCTTTTGTAATTCATGGTTAACCCATAACAGAGACGCTAAGCAGGTATGTGAGTGCTTATTCTTTTATATACAATTAGATATGACGGCTAGCTTACTTTTCTTTTTGCTACTTTTAGCTCAGGGACATCTGGTGGAAAGCCTAAGCTAACCCAATCCATTGCAGAAGATCAAGACCGTTAAGCTTTCATCTATAACATGATTCGGTGCATTCGTTTTCGTGAAGGAAATATATGTTCCAACTCCTTGTGGTTTGCTAGCTCGGACAGTCCTCGTCAGCTATTACAAGAGCAAGCACTTCAAGTCCCCGGTCACTCTGACCATCAATGATCATTATCGAGCACTTTTGACGCCATTTAGTTGTTAAATACAACAACCAAAGATCATGTACTGCTAGCTGCTAAGAGGGCTAATCCATCATCAATAATAATATGACGTCTTGGAGCAATATTTGCATCAGCTTTGATGCGTTCAATCGCCTTTCTTAAACGCAACTTGATTTGTCTCTAAAATGTCTACTTTGTCACATGATTATCACACAAGTAGACATCCCATGGACATTCCTTCACATGGTTTAATCACTGAGTGGAACCTAAATCAAACGTCCTCTTCTGGTTATGGTAAGATTTTCGCTTTCTTTATAATTTTAAAAAGAGTACACCCAAATATTTTTGTTTTGTTCATTAAGGCCACTAAGCTATTGCGGCTACTTTCCAACCCAGTTAAATATGTATTTGGTTTCACTTATATTTAATATTGAAAAAATCAGGCTGGAGGCCAAAATAACCTTATAGATATATTTTGATCCCTGAATTTACCCGGCCTTTTAAAGGTTTCCACGTTGGATAGAAACTTGAAGCTGATATTTCAAATCCATGTAACAAATCCAAAACACATCCAGCTCCCCTTATGAAAGAGAAGTATGGAATATCTAATTTTGACCTTTTGAAAGCATGCTTTCATAAGGAGGGTTAACTATGTGGTTTACATATTTAAAGCATTTCATTTAACTTTCATGTCCTTGGTAGCCATGGCGGTGTTCTTTAGGACTGAAATGCTTGTGGGAAGTTTGGAAAATAGAGGAAAGTTTTTCGGGTTTCATTTCTTTACTCTCCTTATAGTGATGTTCAATGGGATGGCTGAGCTTGTGTTGACAGTTATTGTTAGCAGACGTGTTTGTATGGCCTAAAGGCCTGACTTGTATTTGTATCTTGTGCTCATGATTAGGCCCAATGTGTAGTATATATATACATTGTATTGTACTCATTATTCTCATTTAATAAACACGGTTTACATGGTATCAGGCCATTATCCAAGCCGATCCAAACCCTAAAATACAAAACAAACCCTAATCCCTCCACAGCGACTTAACAGTCGCCTTTACACCTTCATCACATCGATTTAACAGTCGATTATCAATCCATAATGACAAACAGCGAACACCCATCTCCACCCCCTACCCTCACCTTGGTTGAAAAACTTTATGCGGTTCATAACATCAACAGTCTCATTCCTGAGAAGCTGGATCTCGCTGAATCAAACTACTCCACATGGAGTTATTTTTTCAAAGGCCATTGTAGCAACTTCGGTGTCCTAAAGCACATCGAAGAACCTGTCACCGAGGCCTCGACGTCGACTCCACCAACGGACGAATGGATCACGGCTGATTCCATCGTCAAATCTTGGATCTTTCTCACCCTCTCTTCGACCCTTCGAAAGAGGTTGATTAAAGCAAATCCTAAAACGGCTAAAGCCGCTTGGGATGCCATTGAAACCATTTTCCAAGACAACAAACGCACCCGCACCATCTCCTTAAAAGGAGAATTACGGGTCATTCAAATGGGAGACCAAACTGCTGATGAATACTTTTCAAAGATCGAGGCTATCCTCACCCTTCTTACTGATTTAGGTTCGGATATGTCTGATGACGATGTAGTCACATACGCCATCAACGGCTTAAGTGACAAATATGGGAGTCTCGCTCAAATCATAGCACACAAGGATCCTTTCCCTGACTTGGCTACTGTTCGATCGATGGTGGCAACGGAGGAGCTGAGGCTTCGTTCTCGGTCTTCTGTACTCCCTACTGGCACTACTTCAAGTGCTCCTCAAGTGCTATTGGCTGAAGCATCAAGTCGTAATCAAACGGGATGGAACAATCGTGAACGGGACAACCGTACCACAACACGTGAGGTGTGTCGTAATTTTGGACGTGGCTTTTGTCGTTGGGGCGATGCTTGTCGTTTCCTTCATGACTCCTCTCGTTCCTCAGGTACTCCTCGCAACAGTAATAATTCTACAACTCATCGCACCACTCAGGGGACTTTACCTATGCATGCTGGATCTCAATCTGGTGGGTTGAATGTATCACAACAACAGCAGCTTCTACAACTCTTACAAGCCCAACAAACCATGTTGGCCCAATTTGGTTTCAATGGCTTATCAGGCCAATCTCGGCCCACAGCTCCACCAGGCTTCCAGTCTGGTCAACAGCCGGCCCAACAAGCCTTCAGCCCACAACAGCAGGCTCTTCTCTCGGGTACTGTACAAGGTTCGACTCCAGCAAATGGTCAAGCAACGCTTTTGCCTCAAGCGTTTAATACCATGACTCTTCGGGATCCAACAGATGCAAATTGGAACATGGATACTGGTGCGTCGTCTCATCTTAACTCTAATGCCACTAATTTAAGTACTCTTTTTAATTCTTGCATGTATCCATCTGTTCTTGTTGGTGACGGGAAATCCATTCCAGTCACCAACACGGGCCATAGCACTTTACCTACTCCTTACAGACCTCTTCACCTAAATAATGTACTCATAACACCCAACATTGTTAAAAACTTAATTTCGGTCAGACAGTTCGTTAGAGATAATAAATGTACCATTGAATTTGATGAGTTTGGTTTTTCTGTTAAGGATTACTGGACCCGTCAAATTCTACTCCGATGTGACAGCACGGGTGATCTCTATCCGGTCACATCTCTGTCATATCCTCAAGCTTTTTTGGTCGGTCAGCAGACGTGGCACCAACGACTGGGTCATCCTGGAAGTGAAGTGTTACGTCATTTAGTTTCTAATAATCTGATTTCTTGTAATAAGACTAAGTCCACTGTGCTTTGTCATGCTTGTCAGCTTGGCAAGCACGTGCGACTTCCTTTTTCGCTTTCTGAAACAGTTGTTAAGTCTCCTTTTGACATTATTCACTCAGATTTGTGGACTTCTCCACTTTCGAGTGTTTCAGGCATTAAATACTATGTTTTATTTTTAGATCATTTTTCGCATTACTTGTGGGTGTATCCTCTTCGTAATAAGTCTGATGCATTGTCTAAATTCATTCATTTCCGTGCTTTTGTTAAAAATCAGTTTCAGTGTGATATTAAATCCTTGCAATGTGATCATGGAGGTGAGTTTGACAACAATGCCTTACACCAATTATTTGCCACCAATGGTATTACCATTCGTTTCTCTTGTCCCAAAACATCTCAACAAAATGGCAAGTCGGAACGCATGATACGTACCATTAACAACCTCATCCGTACCTTATTATTTCAAGCACACTTACCCCCTACCTTTTGGGTTGAAGCCCTTCACATGGCCGCACATCTCTTAAACATTCTTCCATCCACTGCGATTAACAATGAGATACCACATACCCGTCTTTATAAGACAACACCTAATTATGCCGATCTTCGTGTATTCGGTTGTCTTTGCTACCCACATGTTCACACCAATCACAAACTCGAACCCCGTGCTACTCCCTCGATTTTTCTTGGCTACCCCACCAATCACCGTGGGTATCGGTGTCTTGACTTAAATACGGATAAAATCATTCTATCTCGTCACGTGACTTTTGATGAGACGGTTTTTCCGTATGGGTCTATGACTCCCGATGCCTCACCACCATACAATTTCCTTGACACCGATCCTAATTTAATACAAAAACATATGCTCCATAATATGCCCACTGTTGGGTCTTCCCCAGTTGCCGCAACTCGACAACCCACATCTCCCTCACCACAGCCCACTTCCACTTCCGCCCACTCCACTGGCCCGCCAACCAATCAGCCCACTAATCACTCCACTTTGCAGCCCACTCCTTCCGCCCCTACTAACCCAACACCCACGACTAATCTTCCACCCACAAACAGTATACCACCCACTCCTCCCCCGGTTCCCTCACCCGCTACCACTCAACCCAACCGCAATCCCGCTTCGACTCACTCCATGGTCACTCGTTACCGTGTTGGTACTAATCGTCCTACTCAACGATATACTTTATCTGTGTCAACTATTTCCCCTATTCCAAAGTCCTACAACCATGCTTTTCAAGACCCGCATTGGTATCGTGCTATGCTTGATGAATATAATGCTTTAATTAAAAATAATACTTGGATTCTTGTGCCACGACCATCGGACGCGAACATTGTTCGTTCCTTATGGCTTTTTCGGCATAAATATAATGCTGATGGCACTCTTAATCGTTACAAGGCTCGCCTTGTTGCGAATGGCAGCACTCAGCTTACAGGTATTGATGTTGATGAGACTTTTAGCCCGGTTGTTAAACCGGCCACTATTCGTACGGTACTTAGCCTTGCTCTTTCTCGACATTGGCCTGTTCATCAGCTTGATGTCAAGAATGCTTTTTTACATGGTTCATTATCCGAGACTGTTTACATGCAGCAGCCTCCTGGGTTTCGGGATTCACAACATCCTGATCATGTTTGTCTTTTACAGCGATCTCTATATGGGCTTAAGCAAGCCCCTCGGGCATGGTTTCAGAGATTTGCAGCATATGCTGCTCGAGTTGGTTTTATTCATAGCAGATGTGACACATCACTTTTTATTTACAGGCGGGGGTCCGATACAGCTTACTTGCTTTTGTATGTTGATGACATTATATTGACTGCTTCTTCTACAGCTTTTCTTCAGAGTATTATTGCCACTTTACATGCCGAGTTCTCTATGACTGATTTGGGTCCGCTGAATTATTTTTTGGGTATTTCTGTGACTCGCAATACTTCGGGGATGTTTCTCTCTCAACAGAAGTATGCTTCTGAGCTACTTGAGCGTGCTGGCATGCTCACTTGTAATCCTTGTCGTACTCCAGTTGACACGGATTCTAAGCTTTCTGCTGATGGTGATCCTGTGTCTGATCCTACCTTATATCGCAGTCTTGCTGGGGCCCTTCAGTATTTGACTTTCACTCGGCCTGATATATCTTATGCTGTGCAGCAGGTTTGTCTCTACATGCATGATCCTCGAGAGCCTCATTTCTCTGCTCTCAAGCGGATCTTGCGGTATATTCGTGGTACTATGCCCTATGGATTACAGCTATTTTCGTCCACCACATCTTCTTTGGTTGCTTATTCTGATGCAGATTGGGCTGGGTGCCCCACTACACGTCGGTCTACCTCCGGTTATTGTGTTTTTCTTGGCAACAATCTACTTTCGTGGTCTTCAAAGAGGCAAGTTACCCTTTCTTGCTCCAGTGCTGAAGCTGAGTATCGGGGTGTTGCTAATGCCGTTGCTGAAACTTGTTGGTTACGTAATCTTTTACGAGAGCTTCATACACCATTTTCTACCGCTACACTTGTTTATTGTGACAATGTAAGTGCCGTTTATCTCTCATCTAATCCCGTGTAACATCAATGCACGAAGCATATTAAGATTGATATTCACTTTGTTCGTGACTTGGTTGCCGCTGGTCATATCCGAGTACTTCATGTACCTTCTCGTTATCAGTATGCAGATATCTTCACCAAAGGCTTACCTACGGTTTTGTTTGATGAGTTTTGCTCCAGCTTGAGTGTTCGTTCCTCTCCCGCTCAAACTGCGGGGGGATGTTAGTAGACGTGTTTGTATGGCCCAAAGGCCTGTGCTCATGATTAGGCCCAATGTGTAGTATATATATACATTGTATTGTACTCATTATACTCATTCAATAAACACAGTTTACATTTCTATCCCTTTAGTAGGCGTGTTTTACTTTTTCAAGCACGCTTGCCTATTTTGCAAACTGTGAATTTATACACGTGGCAATATCATACAAGGTGTTTGTGTTTGGGTTCCTTTCTTCTCAACCCTTCGATTGTTGTGTTTGTCCAACATATTATTTGACTCATCCTATCATATCTAGGGTTGTAAACGAACTGAACGTTCAATAAACATTTAATGAACCGTTCGATAAAAAGATCGTTCATGTTCGTTTATTTATTAAATGGACGAACATGAACACTATTTTACGTTCGTTTAGTTAAATGAACGAACATGAACACAAGTCACGTTCGTTCGTTTACGTTCGTGAACGTCCGATTAGGCGTTTATTAACGTTCGTTTATGTTCATTTATATGTTTATGTTCGTATATCATATCTTTGAATTGTATATTTTTAAATCTGGTATGTTTAAATAAAACAACACTTATAACCAATTTTAAACAGAATCAGTAGTTCATTGGTTCATAATTAAAATACAAGATTTCACATGCCAAAAAATAACTGTTTGTTTCTTATCTGATAAGTTGTCGTTGTATGGCTATTTTCTATTTTTGCATTGGTTGCTGATCTTTTGTTCGAAAAAGACATATTTAGATGACAATAAATTCAAGACTATCAATGACAAATTTTTAGGTTTGAGTATGCTTAAAAACGTTTTGTAAACCAATTATATAAAGGCTAGGACAACTAAAGAGCCATGAATTAATTTCTGGAAAAGTTTTGTGTATTGTTCAATATATTTTTTTTTTTTTTGTAACGGCGCAAAAAACTTTATTAAAAAAAACTAGCAACGGAGCTAGAAGACATTAAAAATAAATAAGATAGGGGTTTGTTTTTTTAACCATTAATACTCCCAAGAGGGAAAAAAAAAACCCTATTATCATCTATAGAACTCAACAAATAAAAAATTTCTCGTGTTCTTATTTATCATTAAATTGATTTAAATATTGATCTCAAATTTTTAGGATTATTTTAAGGTAATTCAAGTTCAAAACCCATTTTACAATTCTCTAATATAATTAAATGTGTTGAAGTAGTAGTGGCTGTAGATCAAGGTTCAAAATTGAATGGGTTGTAATTTAGGGTTCTAGCTGGACTGAAATAATTTTTTTTTGTCAATCCTTTGTTTATGTGTTAATCTTTCCACATACAATATAAAGTCAATTCTTCCGGGCCAAAAAAATTTTAGAATTTTATAAGCCATGATCTTTTATTAATTGTAATGATTTGCCACACGGGGGGGCGAAAACATCGTTCATATTATGGATAATGTCCTCTCATGTTCATTTGAACTATGAGAGGTAATGTTCTGCTTGATGTGATTGTACATTTGACTTAAAATAATCATAATTGTTACAAATAGAATATAAGCAGAACATTACCTCTTATGTTCAAATGAACATGAGATTAATCAAATGTACAATCAGATAAAGCAGACTTTATATCTATGTTCAACATTATGATAACAATTTGTGAGGATCTTTGTCCTCTTTGTATTTAAGCACCAGAGATGAGACAATTCGATTTCCATAGGATCAGGTGCATGAGAGGATATTGTGAAATCAGATATTTCAATGGTATTACAGGAGAGACAACTTGTGTTATAGGCGTCAACGAGAATCAAACTCCCTCTTTTACAAACAAACACAAAATACTCCCACATAAGTACTTTCAAATACTCATCTTCCTTTCAGCCTCCAATCACCCTGTGAAAGTAGATTTTAGTAATACTGTCTGTATTCATCATGTTGTTTGCTTAATACGTTTTGTTCGCCTGACATGTATTAAATATATGGTTCATATCTTCCACATTCCACAACTTCAAACTCAATACAACACTTTTTTATACAGACCACGCTATCACAATAATGATTGAAAACACATAAGTTTTAAGCAGCTTTAGTTAACTGTCTCAATAACGGATCCCAAATGCTAAGCAGGCACCAAATTCAACAATTTCGTGGCACTTGAATTAACTTATTCTAGCAAACCTAAACGTCTAATAGACTTTTGAAAACCTCTTTATAGTTATCAACCTGAGTCTATGTATTAGTCTCTCATAATTATGTAAGCCAATAAACCAAGCAATCATATTAATCCAAAAATACTCTTTAATTAATATTCTTTAGTGGCATATTAACTCAGATTATATCAAGTTTTCAAATTCTAAAGTCTAAACAATGTAAAAGTAAAAGAGCAAAAATATAAAACCATAATGAATTATAAACACAAGAAACTTAAACTAAACTCACAAATTTTGGCAAATCCGAACTAATTGCCAAGAGTATTCAAATACATTCCAATACCCCCAATGTGTTGTTCAGATCGCCGTTGCGAAATTTCCATTTCCTCCAACTCGGTGCAGAAGGAAGGAAAAATGAACGCTGAAGTGATGTCGTAAGAACAAACATGTCGGTATATAAATGTGTGTAGGAATTACAATATATCAGTAATATACGATATGATCTAGAGTTTTAGATAGAGAGAGCTTGGGTGGAAACTAAAGAGAGTGATTAAGAGAATGATTAAGCACATATGAGAATAATAGTTTCACCAACTCACTCCCTACCTCTAAGTGTTCCTTTTATAGGGCAAGGACACTTGACAAGTTAACCTATGAAAGAGATGTGAGATAACATACATTTGTTAGCATTGGTAATTTAGTGAAGTGACGATCATTATCGATCTCACGAGTCTTGTAATAGATAGAAATATTATAAGCGTGTAATAGTTAGTGAAATAGTCCAACTTACATTAGTTCGTGAGATAGTATTCAATCTATCCCACGTCGCCTCATGAGGCAAAAGGGAAGAAGCCTCTTGTGCAATAAAAGAGACCTCCCACCTCATGAAAGGGTGTGTGAGTGTGTGTTAGAAAAGTGTGTAAGAGAAATATCCTTTCAAGAGAAATATACAAGTTGTTATCCAAACACCTCCACCATCTTCTTTCTTCTCATCTCTTCTCTTATAGTGATTTATGTATGTGTGGAAATGATTAAACTTTAGGCCTACAAGTGGTAACAAGAGCTAACCGGGGATTATCTAAAGGATTTTATGTGTGTTTTAAAACTTAAAAAATGTGCGTTTCAATTTTTTTTTGCGAAATAAGTGCTTCAAAATCAATAAAAATAGAAACTTTATGCTTAAAAACCATAAAAGCTTGATTTTTATCAAAGATTTAGTGATATAAAACGTGTTTGTGCCAAAAGAATCAAGATTAAACCTTAAAAAGTTGTGTTTTAAAGTGATTTGTTGTGTTTTAAAAGTTTCGATAATTCTTGCGATTTAGACAAAATCGTGTGAAATAGATCTCGCGATTTAACCAAACCTATGAATCAAGCGATTTAACTTGTCTAACCAACAAGAGGTTTGGGTTCTTTGTGATTTAAGTTATTTCACAACTTTGTGATTTAAGTTATTTCATAACTTTGTGATTTAAGTTATTTCACTCTTGTGATTTAAGTTATTCCACAACTGCTGTGATTTAAATTATTTCACAACTCTTGTGATTTAAGATTTTTTTTAAATCCTAGAGTTTATCTTTAACAAACATCTTATGATTTAAAAATCTTAAGTATCAAATTTATTTCCAATCTAAGTTTATGTTATTGGTTTGTTAAAAGTGTGCTTAAACAAAGAAAGATCACGTCTTGCATATTATATAATGTCTTTGTATCTTATAAATCCAAGGTGGTTAAGATAATCATGTTTAATCAATTTCACACATCGGTGTTCTATGAAATCTTCATTTTCAAATTCAGAAGAGAAAGAGTTGCAACAACTGTAAGAAAGACAGAGACAATGAAAGAAAAATGTTTAGGATACTTTGAAGCAATAAAGAAACACTTGAAAAGTCTCTAGAATCTAAGGTTTACTTGTTCAGGAACCGAACTAGGATTTAAATAGGTATTTCGAATAGACTTTGGTGACGAGCATGATACCTTCAGACAGAGGTTGTTCCACAATATGAATCAGTTACAGATGCAACTTGACAAAGAGAATCTACATGTGTGCGAGACAAAGAAATGTTTTAAATTGCTTTGGACACAATTTGAGACTTTATTCACCGCAAAAAAGGTTGATTCTTCTGATCATGGTAGTCAAGATTTGAAAAAGAGCTTCAAAGACTACACGGGAAAAGAACCTCAAACTTACAAACGTAAGTTAATCTATTACATGGATGGACACAAGATGCAAATCAATAAAAGAGCACTTCATGACAATAAATGGCAGATGAAAGAATGAGAGGTTATTGCAATAAAGAAGATTGAAAAACGGTTGAATGAAAGAAAGATGAAGAATCAAGAGAGAATGCTCAATGAGGGTATAACATTGGATGCTAGTATGGTTTCTGAAGAAAGCAGGTACAGATGACAATAGATCAACAAAACAACAGGATGGAAGCAGTAGTTCAGGATATGATGCAGATGTTGAAAGAGCACGGGTTGATAAGGCTGTTTCTGAAGTTGAGTATGCTGCTGTCAGAATCTCATATGAAAAAGATACATTGACTGAGGTACATCAATCAAATAATGATACATTTGAAAATATGTTTTCTCATAGGATACAAAATCATGAACAACCTGAATCTATTCCCCACACATATGTGGTGAATGAGAATAATAGTAATATTATTTATGATATACCAAATATAGATCATGACATAGGTACAAAAGAACATGATAATGTGGATAATGAGCAAGAATGTGCCTTATTTGCTTCCTTAGTCAATAATCTAAAATGTGAATTGGAAAATTGTACTAAGGTCAATCGCGAAGCTCAGCAAATGAATGTCTTATTAACAAAAGAGTTTGAGAGATATAAGGAAAAAGAAAAACATTTTGCAAAAGAAACAACAACCGAATCTGAATACTGCAAAAAGGTTAAACTTTTGAATGAGGAAATTTCAAACCTTAAATCTCAAGGTTATAAAAAAGAAAAGACATTCATCAAGGAAAGTATGAAGTTTGATGAGTATGTCCAACCACTTTAAAAAAGGAAAAATGAACTTGAAAAAGTAAATCAAGAATTTTTGAAACAAATAAATGACCTTGATAACAAACTTCGAAAATGGGACAGACTGCTTAGACTTTTTACATGTTTCTTCCAAAAGAAGATAGTATCAATACGGGAAAAAGAGCCTTGGCTTTGAGAACCAAAATGATGTTGAAAACCCTTTTGTCCCGAAAAAAGCCAATGAGTTAGCACCAAGTCTGTATGACATTGACAAAGTGGGACAAGATGTGTCTATCAATCATAAGTTCATTTCAAAAGACGAATTAGAAAGTGAAACAGAAAAACTTTTGAAATAAAAAAAGAAAATCTCCGCTCTCGTATCATGGTTTTGTGTATGGGTTGACTCAGTTTGAAAAACCACTAAAAGGTCCTTTGAAAAGAAGAGAAGTTAACATGAAAAAACATTTAGAATAAGCTCAACTGGTAAATTATGATCTAAAACTTTGGAACAGTCTTCCAATGAAATACTTTTGCTTTGTCAAGCATTCAATGCTTAACTTTAAAAAACAAACTGTTTCCAAGTAAGAGATTAATCGAGATGAAATCTTTACTTCTTGGAGTCATGAAAATGATGTCATGACAAAAGTTCAAAATTGATTATCTGAAGAATTCCAACTATTAGCTAGAGACATCAATATTCAACTAAAATACTTTGAATAGAGTCTTGTTAAAAAAATAAAAGATCATTTAAAGTATGTCATGTCTCTTGAAGACGAGTTTGATGAAAAGTATTTAATTTTATACATTCAGATAAAATTTTCAAGACCCAGTTTGATTCAGCCATATCAAAGTTACATAGACATATGTCTGAGAACGAGATGTTTAAACAAAATTCTTCTTTGGAAACTGAAAACCGTTGTCTCAAAAAGACCATAACTGAACTTTCAAAACAAGCCGCTGATGTCAAAGAAGAAATGACAAAACGATGTGTCTAGTATGAAAAGGATTTTGAAAAACTAGAGGCACATTGCATTTCTCTTGAACTGAAATCTCAAAACGAATCTTTGACATCTATGCAAAATGGTCATGTGTTAAACCAAAAGAGTCATAAAGCCAAAATCAAGTTTGAGACTGAAGATCTTGAAACCATCAACATTGAGTTGGAATACAATGTCGCTTCATTACTAAAAGAAAATTAACACTTGAAGTTGATTTACCAAAACTTGTTTGATTCAATCAAACGTTCACGAGTTGAGACAAAAAGTTCAAACGTTACATAAAACGAAGCAGAAAATTTAAAGTCTGTTGTTTGAATTTGCGGATAAAAAGTTTGATAAAGTTTTTCAAAAGATGGAATCAATGAAACAGAAAAAGTTTGATTCACAAATCACAAGAGTTTTTCTTCCAAACCTTCTGTATGATTCTGACATGTCAAATGTTGAATGGGATACCAAGGAGAAGTAGATTCTTCTTGAAAATGACACATCTAGATTTGAAACAAAAATTGTGGAGCTAGAAACGATTTTAGCTCAACAAACAAAAGATTTTGAGGATGCCAAAGTCGATTTTTCAAAGAAAACGGCCAAGTTCGAAACTTATTTTGAAAAAAAAAATTGAAAATACAAAAGTTGTCCTTGAACGATAATTGGCTTGTAAGATTGATGATTCTAAAGCCAAAAAAGACCAGTTTTTAAAACAAATTGCTTCTTTAGAATCAAAGTTGGCATCAAAATATCTTCTTATAATTAAAAAAGAATATAACGATTTGAGAACTTTATACAATGCTGATGAGGTGTCATTTTATACACTTTTAGGGTCATTTAACCCTCAAAATCATGTAAATATGCTCTATTATTGCACTAAATATTTTCTTTTTGTGTAATTAGCATTTGGGAAGCACTTGGACAGAATGCATATGACTTGGGCTTGATTCGGGAAGAAATAAGGCAAATACACAATTTTTCAAGCTTGCTTGTTGTTAGCTTGTTTTGTGTTTGGGTCATTTTTCATGTTGTGTGTTATTCTAGGCTCCTCGCGTTATGAAGTATCGGCCTACAATTTTATTAAACATCAACTTATTAATACATGATATGACTTAGGTGTTGAGAATTGTAGGTACTAACTTAAAAAAATCTTTGGTCATTTTTAGTGTTTAAAAAAATTTCTATTTTGGTTACGTATTTGAACCTACAGTTTATTAGTTTCAATATAGACTTAGGGAGTTGTTAGGATATAACAAAAATGGTAAAACGTCTTTGAGTGTAAACCTTTTTTCGATAATGGCTTAAAATATTTTTTAAAGCTTCTAAGTTAATTTATCTTATGTTTATAAGGTTCCGTTTATTATGGATGTCTGAAAACAGTTAGAAAAACAATATGGACGTTATAGTTAATAGTTTAACTAACCAAGATTAACTGGCCCAACTTAAAAGATGGATAATAATTGAGTATAACATATATTCTTCTTATTATGACATGTATGATTATATGAGCTCGTGGGCATTCCTTATTATTTATGACTTTATGCCTTTATTATGCTTTGATATGACACCATGATTATGACGTTTCGGCCTCCTTTTCGGAGTGGGTCGTTACAGTAGGGGCTAAAATTCTACCATTCCCACAAGTTTATTTTGAGGTATGAATTGTTATAAATCGCTAAATTCTTATTCAGTTTGTACCCATCATTGGGTTATGCTTAGAATTTAGGTTATGATATCATAAGTGGGGTTTTGATAAAATTTAGAGTATTATGTCAAGTTGTGATTATTGGAAATCATTAAGATATCATGTTAACCATGTAATAATGTTATAAGAAGCCATGGGTAACTTTGTATGATCATGTATACCATTTTGTGATGTTAATTCAAGAAAAGTGAGAATTTTGTTTAATGTAAATCGACTAGCCAAATGCCCCCTTATGTGATGTGAAAGATTAACTTATCATAATTTGTGGTTTATAATTGATTATAATTCAGAATATATGAAGTTTGTGTTTAGAAAATTGTCTAGCTAATGTAAAAGATGCTAATGATGTTTAGTTATAACCTTTAAAAGGGTGTTTGGCTAAAGCTTAAAGTAGTGCTTAAACTAGTAATTTTGTCTTAAAGCCTGATGAAAAATGATGTTTAAGTTGTTTAATAAGTTGATGATAAGTCATTGAAGTGTTTTGTATAGCTTATGTTGCGTTTTGGGTATTTTGGGCAAATACACTTTTGGGATAGCAAGGTTTTCAGAAATCCGGTCAACTTTAAAAGGTCGTAGAGAATTAATCATTTATCAGATTGACTTGAGGCCTAAACAAAAATTGTAGCCTTCTGAATCTACTTTATTTGTTATGTTGAAAGTTTTTTGGCTATTCAATAGTTAAACTATGCAAATATGTATTATTGCATGCAAGTCGATTTCAAAAAAAATGCTTCAAGCAGAATTTTAAAAAATTAAAAATTCATAATAGATAAACCGTAGCTTCGTAGGAAGTGTGCTTTACATTTTCAAAAATCCAAAATGGTCTACTTTAATGGAAAATTAGTCTTATGAACTGAATTAGAGTTTATGTTAGTCAAAAAGGGTAAATTACAGGCTGTGTAGAATTGACAGCTTTGCGCAGATTTTATGCAGTTTTCTAAAATTCATATAAAATAAACTGTAACTCCAATTTAAGCGTTTCATATATCGTTTGAAAGGTATAAGAGTCCGGTTTCATATGAATATAGTCTCATTACCTGATTACATGTATAAGGCTATCATAACAGGTGATTAGTAATATGGGTCATTGCTGGAAATTTACATCTTTGTGCATATTTTATGAAATTTTCTAAAGTGGAAATAAAATAAACCGCAACTTTAATTTATAGTGTGTACTTTCATAAAAATATAGTCACAGAACCTGCTTCTTGATGAAATTATGTCAGAATGGGTAATTTGTAACATGGGTCAGAATTAGTTTTTAACAAGAATTATGATATATATGTTTCGAATAAAGTGGAGGTATAAAGTGTTAGTAGTCTTCATGAATCGAGTGCACTATACACGCTTATAATAGATGAAAAACATGTGTTTAGTATACTAGAAGCTAGCCGAAACATACATGCCAAGTTGATTAAATTATTGGGTGTTCTTAGTAGTAAAGGTAGCCAAACACTACGTGTTTAAGCCCATTATTACATGTTAGCCGACTATTGTTATCGAAGGTGTTTATACCTAATTTATGTACATAGATGATCAAGTCACACACGTAAATTGCATATATGAGTTCATAATGACGCGTCTAGTGAGGTCTACGTTCGAGGGCTGCCTTAGTGATCGTTGTTGTACACGTTTTGTAGCTTCTTCATGTACTCACGCCTTACTTGTTAAGGTGGGTTTTCACAGCCTCGTTTTACAGTTTTTACTCGTTTTGGGGTGGAAAGCATGATACGATTACTTAAACTGAATTGGTTGTACTTTTACGAATTAACTGAACCGACTGAACTTTTGTTTCACCACTTATACAATTGGTATGTATGCTTATGTTTGATGCTTGAGTACTATTATTGCGTAAGGTCCCCTGGAACTACACTCCTTATTAACTCATTTTGAGCCGTTGATATTTATAGATAGCGCTATTTAAGGGTACAGCCACCCTCTCACTCCAACTATCAAGAGTGCATATTATCAGCTTTCCATGCTGACGATAGAGCATGTGACACATAGGGGCAAAATGTTTCGTTATAAGCGGCTTAAGTAGTGGCCTCATTGCATAAACACGCTTGTATATATTTCATACCTTTTTGCATCTTTGACTATCAATTGATATCACTTGTCTCTGAAACTTATTTGTTACGAGCCTCGTATGGGATAGGTTCGTAACAATATGGTTGATACTTCTAAAATTCATTTTACCGAAATGTTTGCATTTCTTATAAACCTGTAAAGTCATCAACTATTTTCATAGTTGACCCGTTTTTGACATGCTTTTTAGGTGATATTCAGTAAAGTGGACATTTTAGGAAGGCACTTGCATGGACGCTGTCCATTAATGTTATGTTTTATAAATAATGATTTGTCTTTCGAACTATATCAAAACATGTTGTAAACTTGTAATATATTTAAATTAATCCAGGTATGGTGTTATATATATCTTATGTGAAGTACTATGAGCTGTTGCACCTCGCGTTTCCGCTTTAGCGGGGTGTGACAGACTTGGTATCAGAGCTATGGTTATAGAGTATGCCGGTTTTTCCAAACAAAAACCTCAACTATAACCAAAATTTTACTTTATTAAAACACCATGCATTAAATCTTTGTTTTAACCAATAAAATACTAGTCCGACTTAACCGAGCATTCACATCATTAATCCCCAATTTTACATAGCCTGATCAACTATGTCTAATTCGGAAAGGATCATGCGATGCTGAGAGTAGTTACTTTTTAATTGTGTTTTAACCGACTTTCTGCTTAAATCCCTGAAAAGCAAAACTTTGTGTGCGTGTGCATTGCATCGTGTAGGCATTCATATTTCCACTATTAGTAACTAAGAATGCATTTACTCTAGTCATGTTTATGTATTATTATATCATACATGTCGCCTTGAATGCTAGTTCTATTCCTATTATCTGACCACTATTGCCCATGCTTATCTTGCATATTTGCCTTGCAAGCTCTACATGTGGCCTTACTATTATATGATCCTTATCGCTTATACTAGGTGACTGCTTGCCTTGCAATGCACTTATTGTACCTTCTTCCACCCCACCTATCCCCCCTTGTACTATACCTAAGCCCCTCTACCCTGCCCCTCCCCTCAAAACCACCACCCCCCACCACAGCACCTTTAACCTCAACAACCCTATGCATACCCCCCCCAACCTCTCCCACAACTTTACCACTGATTTTTGGACCCCCCACCTCCCACAACTCACCCTAACCCACCCCCCCCCCATCCCCAACCACCCACCCCCCCCCCCCTCCCCCTTTACCCCAATGACACGTCCCAACATCTTGGTTTGCTCGGAGGCTAACGTTGAATACACTATTTTGGATATAGTATTTTGGTTATACTATTTGGGATACACTATTTTCATAACACTATTTGAAATATTCTCTTTATATACTAATTTGGATACACAACTACTCAATTGTGGACTTATGCTATTATGTCACGGTTATCACATACCCTGTTCCCCCCACACTACTCACTTTGTAAGAATTAAATTATACCCTATTCATAGACCAACGAATTGGATTATATCCTTAGTCGCACTAGGAACAACTCACTGGCCAGCATTTGACCACAATTGGTGGTCTTGTCATACAATTAGGACCTTGAAGACTACAAATAAAATAATAGGATTCATGAGAAAGTGATACCCTTAGGATGAGTTCTTCACGTCAGCCCTAGTAACAATGCCGCCCTAGTGTTTGTGTCCTGAGATGGTACCAATCTGGATGACTCGAAGTCTTTCGGTCAAAATTTCTATTCAATAAATAAAAAAAATAAAAAAAAACTTTTCTTACAAACTTTACGAAGTACAAAATTTGGGATTTTCTATGTTATGGTTTTTACATTTTAATGTTTTGAAACAATGTTCAAAGGTCAATTCTTCTTGAAATTGCAGACCACATACGAAATCGCTTAGTCGATACACAAATTTTTACGGACATGTTTTAACATGACTATAATTTACGAGAACTTCAAACAACGTTGCTCCAAACTGCATTTATGGTCAAAAAAATTCATAATGGTTTACTCAAATAAACGTCGTTAGTAAATTTTAAAACCATGCCTCCGAGAAGGGAAACGCACTATGTTACGTATTGTTCGGCCATTAGACAACGAACCGAACATCTCTGTTTATCTAATTTAAAATTTCGAACGCTCCAAACTATTGACCTAAATTTTGCCCTCAGAAAACTTTGATTTATAGATCATCATCTTTAAACTTCTTATACGCTTGACTACTCATTCCTCCTTGATGTTTCACATCAGGGGCTGTCTTCTGAAATTTTTTTATATCAACTAGGAGATTACTAGCAATGATCAATCCTCATTGTTCAAACTCTAACTGGTCATACCCTTCTTTTTGGTATACTACGTCAACAACTACGCTTACTCTTCCTAGGCAATAAGGACGCCACCGTCGCGACCCTCTACTAACCCCGCTCACACTACACGACTTGATATGAGAACCTTATTACGAAACATGTACGTAAGACCCTTAGGGTCTATACAGATAAGACACTGTCTACTATATAAATATCATCTCCACAATTTCAATACAAGATTACGACTACCACTTTATGCTCCGAGATTAGATACCTCTTTTTTTCATTTTTCTTGGCTCATCACCGGATAACCTGTTCTCGCGCATCAGTACATGACCTAAAACTTTTCTTGGTGCGTACAAGATTTAAGACCAAAGCCCTTTGGTCCTTCGCAGAGAGTCAACTTTAACTCAGTCATTACTTACTACATGGCTTAAGGAGCATACTAGGAACATATGAACCCCATTTTCTAGTAACTCATGCTACTTCTTCATTTGCTCTCACATCTTTGAGGGATCCATTTAAAAAGTGGTAAAGTTATAGATGGCGATCTTGGTACATTGATTTTTAATTTCACCTGATGATAATGTAATATCCTTGGTGATTCATTCCGTAATACATTAGAATATTTCTTCATGATAAACATATGATGATTTTGGAGTCTGTATCGTTTCCATCTACACAGTTACTACATACAGTATATAAGCTAAACAATTATTTCATCTTTATATATCATATTATACCCCTATTACTAATTCCTCGAATCTTCGTAGACGGTGACGTTCATTCATTCGAAATTGTAGTCTATAGTAATATTTTACCACGGATGTTTCTTGCCTCAATATTTGGCCAACAATTCCATACTAATTACCACAACGAATACGCCTAATTGAACAAGAACTAACTTCACCAGATCCCTTTTCATCAATACTAGTAAAAAAATCATCACATCAAATCTACTCTTTTCATAACCCATACCGTTGTCCACTTTCTTTTGAAAAATACGTCAACCTTACGGTGTCCACAAGAACCACAAGTTCCACAAGTTAAATGTACGGTGCAACCTCAACCAAAGTGATATGATCTCCTACACTGGTAACAATTTCTCGTGCCATCCTTACATCATCCTACTCTATTCATATTCTATTTTGTGCAAGTAAGATAAGATGCTATATTATCCAACCTATCTAACATGGAACCAATCTTTGGACTCCTAGATCCGCTACTTGCATTTTTTTTATTCTTGTATTCATCTAGTCTAATTTCAAGCGACTTGTGTTTTCTTACCAACAAGTTTAACTATCTCTACTACTTGTACGGAACTTCCTGGTGCTATATTTCTCACAAATTATTATAGAATTTGATGAGGACGCGAGATAGAGCGATATGATTATCCTTACTTTCTATGGCAGATACCTTTAAGTTCTGCAAACATTATAACTCGGTAAAAGTTCCTTAGATACCCCTGAACTAAAATAGCCCTGCTACTTCAATTTGTAAGAAAGTCTTTCTTAAAAGTTTATCTATGTATTGTCTCATGACATGAGATAAAATCTCTTCTTCCCCATCGCCTTTACCAATATTTTCTCGCAAGGGGCTCATTACTTTGAAGTATTACTCCCTGGACCTTCTTTAATAATCTTCAACTATATACGCTGACAGATACCTATTTCATGTTTGTTTTTGAGCAACCGCACAATAAGCCCAATTTTACATAATCATTGAGCTCATTTTACAACTCATAACGTTAAATTTCCAATAGTCTTGTTTGACGAGATAGATAAGAAGTTAAGTTAGATTCAGTTTGTTTGCTTAGGGTTAAGGGTTTTGGATAAATTTGAGCTGAGGACGGCAAGGGCATACCTCAGTCAAGTCTAATCCTACGAGTATTATTATCAAATTTCGTGTGGTATTCACCCGGCCAATAAGCTGTTGCTAGACATACACTTAGAGTGCCGAATTTGATTTCTGGTTCATTACGTGCCCATAGCTCTTAACTTTTATTGCTAAGGTCTTCTATCTTTGCCAAGCCTAACTTAGTGGTGTGAACGTCGCTGGTTCCTCTGTAGATAATCAGTGTAGCTACTCTTCGTTACTCTTATGTGTCAAGTTTTGTAAACTTTTTTGACTAATGCATTAAGCAGCCGTTGTGTCTCTGGGTGATTTTTTTCTAAGTTGGAATTAGTGGCTGCAGTTGTGTCGAGTTATGAGAACAAATTTAGTTTTCTTTCCTGGAAACTCTTGGTTCGAAAGGGAAGTTGATCATACTTGAATGTTTACTAGAATCACTCTATGGATACAGTGAGGTTCGAAATTATTGAAAAAAATTTTCCCAGCAGTTGACTGGTACCAATGATTTTGCTCGGCGCGTACGAGGGTCTGGCTGATTTCAGCATGCAAAGGCGCTTTGAGGCACGATACTCAAACCAATATCCGTACCTTTTCATGATTGTTCGTCTCTAAACCTAGAGAGAACGAGATTGAATGTTTTGGTCAGAAAGTCGTTTAGACGGGGAGATAATGGGCTATAAACCGTCTAAACTCGGGTAAGGTAACCCGGAGTAAGTTAGTTTTTATAAGAGGCTATGGATAAAAAAAATATATTCCTTTGCTTGTTGAGCGTAGCGACGGGGGCAGGGGCTTCTTGGGGTTTCACGTCTCAATGTTTTAGTGGAGGGGAGAGGTGTGTCACTGGTTGGCCACGCTTAGCCTTATGTAGGGCCACCATTCTCACGGGGCGTGTGGTTGGTGAAATCGATTAGTGGACCTGAGGGGGGGTATTGTGGGCTGCGGATCTGTATGTTGTTTGTGTTTGGGTGTTGATATTTCGTAGGATGGGGGTGATTTTAGGGTTGGTGGGCGTGCAGGGGTGGTGGGACAAGGGTAAGGGAGGGGGTGCAAAGGTATGCATGTGCATACAGTTAGTGGATGTGGCAGGGGTGGAGGGGACGGTTACAACATGTGGTGTACAATGTGTGGGGGGTGACGACAGAGTCGGGTATGTGGTCGACTGTGTTTTGGTGATGTGGTACCGTAAGCGCCAGGAGTGCTCGGGTGGATATGTGCGAGCGATATGAGGAAAGTATGGGAGAGTGGAACGTTTGTATGAGGGACATGGAGGCTTGCGTGGCATGATGAGGGGTTGTGGTACGGGGCAGTGGACATTAGTATAAGCCTATCGATATCGAAAGGGAATGTAGGGGGGGGGGTGGATGAGAGATGATGGTGGGCGGGTAGGGGGCCACTTGTGAGGTGGCACTGGAGGCGTTATGAGACTTTTTGAATGTGAGGATGCTAGTTTAAGCGGTGAACTTTTGGAGTTTGCAGCCACTGAAAGTTTCTCAAAGCAACAAGCTCTAGATACCACTTGTGGTATGCCGCGCATCGTGGTGTTTTGTTGAGATGTTACTTCTTGTGTATGGAGCATCTTCTCTTTAATAGATCGAAATTCCTTTAGAAGTCACAGTGTGTAGGTCTTATTGTATTCTGTTAACACCAACATAGTTTTGAAACTTTATTACAGGGTAGTAGATGAAAAGTAGTATCTGCGCGTACGCAAGAGATTGGCGATAGCTGGTAGTGTGATGTGTAGGAGGATGATGTCATGCTCTTTATCGGATTCAATTGGTATATTCTCTTGGTATGTGAGTTCTACGCAGTTTGAAGGGAGGCAGACGAGTAATACTTGAGCATTAGTAAATAAAGTGGGTAGGGGTGTTCCAAATACCTGGAGCCTATAAGGGGATAGAACGAACAACTTTATACCAGTTAGGTTGTAAAATCATTGAATACCGCGTAGTTCTCTATGTGCACTCCCACAAGGTTTCGGGCAGGCGTAGCGTCGGTGGGAATACTTGTGTGGCAGTAGAAGGGGACGGTTTTGATGAGTGTTGTTGGCGCGAGAGGCTGGAGTTAGTTTTGTAGTAACGTCTTAAGCATCGAGGTTAGGGTTGTAGCGGGTGCGAACTTATCATTGGAGGGCAGTGGTGCGAGCGAATGGGCGGGTCTGCAAAGGGGCGAGGGACTGTGAGAAACGCAGCACTGGATGCTTGAGGTTGAGATTGTTGAGCTTGATATTACGTTTGGGTCGTTATTGAGATTTGTTGGAGGTTTTTAGGCTTGTCATTAACAAGGATCGATTAACAGTTGAGCACATAGCGACCCATGCGAAGCAATGGGGGGGATGGATGGGATGGAATAAAATGGTGGTTTACGTCCAATCGATGTGTTGGTGTGGGGGGAAAAGACTGGAAAAATAGCTGGTTTTTGTTCCGAATGGTCTATTCGGGTATAGTGACGTGGGTGGTTTGGTTAGTTCGTGAGAGTGAATATGATGATTTGTGGGGTTGTTGTGTGTCGTAACAGGCATAGGTTAGTGTTATGTGGAGACAGCATAGTACGAACTTATTATACTCTGCTGCAATAAATATCTTAGCTTATGGTGTTGTTCTTGTAAAGGTGAATGATACTGCTCTTACGGTTAGCTGAGCTGGTGGAATAACATTCACTGTGCGCCAAGTGGCATGCTGGAGGTTATAGCTAGTGGTGATTGTAAGGAGTGGATTGCCCTAATTGGCTAAGGGGCCGTGCAGCGATGATTGTAGGTGGGGGTGTCATGTTGCTAGTGGGTCGGGGGAGGTCTACGTCTCGAGTTGGCTGGAAGGGGGATAGGGTTGGTATTGGGCTCGTAGGGGGAGGTGGGGAGGGGGTTTCATGGTGGTGAGGCATTGGTGTGTGTTATATAGGCGCGCGGTGCTAACTCCGACACAAAGGCTACAGGGGGTGGGGTGGTCGGGGGAGTAGTTCTTGTGGGGCTAGGTGGGGGGGGGGTTATTAGGGTCCGTGTGGAGGGATGGGCTTCTGGAAGGATGCAAATGTGAGTTGTGTTAGGTTGGGGGGGGGTACGGTGTTTGTTGGGTGTGGCGGGGTGGAGTTGTGAAGGGGGGTGTTCTTAGGGAAGTGGTGTAAGGATGGGTATTGCAGATTCGGTGAAGGGTTGGGGTGCACTTGGGGGGGGTGAGCCATCGCAAGAAAATCTGGGGATATAGTAGGATTATATAAAGGGGAAGGTGCTGGGCGAAGTCGTGAGGGATTTGTCCGGGGCTTGGGGGGTGGGGTGACGTTGCGTGGTGCGCGCGTGGGCGGGGTGTTTTTTTTTCGGGAGAGGGCGTGCGTTTGGGGCGGGGGGGTAGTGGAGGGGTTAAGTAGGTGGTTTCGGGGGGTCTAGGAGTTATGTTGGAGGTCGGGTGGGTTTTTCTGGGTGGTTGGGGGGGGTTGAACGATCACTGGGGGGTGGTGGGGGTGGCTTAGGTAAAATGAGGGGGGAACGGGCCGGTGCATTATTGGTGTTTTGTTTTTTGTGTGGTTGAGTGTGGGGGGACCATATTGGTGCTGGTCGCTTGGTTTGTAGTGTGTTTTTCGATGTGACGGACTGGGAGTCTGTTGTTTTTTCTCTCTTCATATCGCTCTGCTCTCCCTCTCTTGCGTTGTTCGAAACCCCCCATCCATAAACACAACCATAACTTGTGGAACTACCCTATTCCCCATCCCCCCCCCCCCCCCCACCCAACACCCCACATTACTTACAACCCCCAATAAAAAATTCCTAATATAAAATAACAATAAATACCACCCCCCCTGGCACACACAGCACCCCCTCCCAAGCATTGAAGAGTCTAGATTCTTGGTCCGTCAACAGCTCTCTCGTGCTTCACAGCCCATTATAAAGTTGTGTGTTCAAAAAGTGGTTAGATTGTTTGTGTCTTAGCGCAAGACATTTACTGAAAATATGTCGGTTTGTTGGTCTTTGGGTCTCGTCGTTGACGTCTATACCAGAGGAACGAAATTGAGTTTTGATACTTGCTTTATGTAAGGTTATTCGTTAGTTGTATATTTTGTTATGTGATTTACATTAGGTTAATTGGCTATGTATATCGATTTATTACTAGACTGATTCAAGTGCTGAAATTATGAAGTATGTTTTTGATATTGTTAAACGTTTTGATTGTTTGTTGTGTTTGTATAAAATTTATAGGCTAGTGATTAAATAGGATAGCTAAGCATGTTTTGATAGTTGAATTATGTCAAAAATGTCATTTTAATAGGTTTTGTGTTGACCAAGTTTGACCAGGAAGTTTGACTTACCCATAGCGAGTCGAGAAAATTTTGAAAGTTATTTTTGATAATGTCAAGTGATAGTGTTCGCCTTAAGTTACGTTTCACTCGGTGGATCGTCATGTAACTCTTAATAATAAACGTTTTACGGCCGAGTCAAGTTTGGTTATTTTTGGTGTAAAAAGTCAACTACAAAGTTTGACTTTTGAAAGTCATACTTGCGTAAACTTTTGAATATAGTCTATAATGAGCAAAAGGTTCGTAATGTTAGTTAATTGATAACGAAATATGAAGTTCGGATTATATTATCCTTACTTTCAGTAACTTTCTAAAAATGGAAACTTTATGGAAAATGTTATAATATTGTTAGTGCGTCAAAGTGAAATGTTTTGCGTCGCACTTGAAGAATATAGTATATGATTGTATGTACGTAATAGTGATGTATATATATAGATGCAAGTATGTATTATATGAATTATTTTACTCTTAGTCACGTACCACTATATATGTATTATATAGGTCGCGGTTAAGACGTGAAGCTATTTGCGCTTATTGATTTGATTGAATTAGATCTTTTGCTTAAGGTGAGTTTAAAGCCTCGCAATTAAATCTTTTTATTGTTTTTAAACCTGCGAGGGGGTTGCATGTTTGTTTTATAAAACAGAATACATATGATTTTATGGTATGCTGGACCCGAATATGAGATTGTTTCTGCATAAGTAGCTATTGTCGAAGTCCCTTATTTCATGAACCATTAATTGCCTTGTAAGGTGAACGCTAATGCATTAAATAGATCTATTGGGTTTGACAACCCTGTCCGGGGTATGAATCCTTGTGACCACCCTGTCAAACGGACATTTTGTATTTAGAAGTAATAGGTATATGATAATAATACCTTGTT
>BQNB010022120.1:0-63393 GCA_026074375.1 Tanacetum coccineum | reverse complement strand
GACTCTATTAAGTTTGACTTTTTCAGTTTTGCTTAATTTCACTGTAGCACAGCTTAATTTTGCTTATTCTGTCACTTTTTAACTTATTATATCCTATATTTGCATTGCATATCATTCTAATAAGTTAAACCTAAGTTTGAGTTCATTCTGCTTAATATTTAGTTAAAACTGCTATTTGGCTTATCTTATTTTTAAGTGCTTATTTGTTCCTAATTTTTGCTTAAATCTCCTTTAATATCATTATGCCTTATCTGTTTTCAATAATCTATGGAATCTAAGGTCTTATTCAGCTTAAATTTGGATTTTAAGATTTAAAGGGGTGTTTGGGTTAAGACCCAAAACGGGTCAAATGTGTGTTTTCATTGGGTTGGGTCACAAAGCCATTTTTAACTAGCAAAGTTAAGAGTGTTAAATTGTTTTTAAAAGGTTGTCATTGTTTAAATTTCATTTTTTAAGATCTTAAGTAGCTATGGTTTGAATCTGTTGGATTTTAGATTTATAATTTAGCTTATGTGTTTGAATTTTGATTTGATAGTTGATAGTATGTTTTTAGATCTTTTACATGACTGTTTAATGCAGTAGAATAACTTAGTCAAGTGTGCATTTGAGTTTGTGTTCTAGTTTAGAATCTGTCATGGTTGTCAATGTCAGTTTTTATTTCAAAAGCCCCATTTTCAGTTTCACATTTAGGTCACCCAAAGTTGTAGCTTATGAAAATTTGAGCATAAGCTCCTTTAGAGTCAAACCCAATCTGTTTCAACTTATTTTTGCATTTGGGGCTTATTATCTAGCTTATTTTTGAACCTGTTTTAGCTTTGTCTTTTTAGAAAAAAAAAGCACCAAAAGGTAGCCAATCTTTGTGACAGCCACCTTTCTCAGCTTTTTTTTATAGCTTATCTTTGTTTTACTTTTTGTTTTCTTAGCATTTTTGGATAGCTACTTGTACAGGCTTTAAGCCCATATAAGCTTTTAAGCCTAAGACTAACTCTAAGTGCTTAAAAATAAGCCCCAAAGAGTGTCCCCTTTGGCTGCCCTGCACAGCTTGTGCACTTGGCTTATTTGGCTTTCCTGGCTTATTGGTTTGATTTCCTTAGCTTATTTTTGTTAATACTTGCTTATTAGGTGTAGTAGATAACTTATTTTTGCTTATTTGCACTTTGCCTTTGCTTATTTGCTTTAAAAAAGCCCAAACAGTTAGGATTTTCAGAATTGGTATAAAAACCAAGTCTGGCAACTTATTTGGCTTTTTCCAGCTTATTTACTTTTAATATCTTGTTTTCTTTTCACTCATAGATAGCCAGCCCACCTTTAAGGACCTATAAGCCTTAAACTCATAGGTTGCCTTTTAGTGGCTTAAAAATAAGCCTCAAGTAGCCCCCCTTTGTCTGTTTTTAGCTAAATTCCACATCAGTAGCTTAATAAGCTCTTTTAAGCTTATTTTTCTTTCTTTTTACTTAATCCATTATGAATTTGCCTATTGCTTAGTTTAGTTTCATTTTAGCTTACTTGCATCCCTTGTAGCTTTTAAAATCATAAAAAAGAAGAAAAAAAATAAGCCTTAAGCTTACTTAAGCCATTATGTCGAATTTAAGCTCATTTTCCAGCTTATTTATAAGCCTTTGTAAAAACTCTCAGTTATATAAAGTGCTTATCTTTTTGAGCTTAACAAGTTTGTAAAGAAAAATTTTGAAAAAAATAAAAAGGGGAAGGCCAAAGCCCCGGGTGAGCAAGACTCGAACCCGGGACCTCAAAGCCCTCACCCTTTATAAACACTACACACCCTACCGCTGCGCCCTTGGGTCTTTTCTGTTAGACCCTTGGGCACTTTGGTATATAAGGGTGTTTTGGCCTCTTAAGCTATTAAGCTGTATAAGCTTATTCGACAGCTTATTTGATAAGCTGGTTTCCCCGGCTTATTTTTCTTAGGACCCTTAACCTTTTAGCCATTTTGTGTAATTTTTCTAGAATTTTTTATAAACGTTTAGTATTTTTTATAATTTATTTTCTTTTTAAACTTAAAAAATCATAAAAAATAAAATATTAATCAGAAAAATATAAATCTTTTTTCATATATTTTGTAAAAGTTTCTGTAGGATTAATTTTTCAAAAATTTACTCTTTAAAGAACGGGATTCGTTCCCGTTCTTGTCTTGACTCGTTTTTGGGTCAAACGACCTCCGTTTTCAGTCTAGTCTTTTTTATTCTTCATTATTAGTCCCCTAGAGTAGCTTAGAAGTAAAAATTTCTTTGTAGGGTTAATTTTTAAGATTTTAGGTTTTTGACCCCTTGTTCGGGATTCTTTTAGGGTTTAAGGTTATATAGCTTTCATTTTTAGGTTTTATTTAATCGTTTTTGCATATTTAACTTGTAGAAATAGAAAACCAATCATAATCTTGTAATATTCAAACATCGTTTATCAATTCGTCATTCGATTTTCCATTCAAGCCTCGTTGCGGATTCTTATCGACACAGGGAAACTCATACTTCGGTTACGTATATATATTTTAATTTGTTGAATATTAACCAATCCCTGGCTCAAGGGTTTGGGTTGATAGTTTGACTATTTTATTATATTTTATATATTAAATATTTATATATATTTATTTTTATATTTATTTTTGACGATATTCAATTTTTGAGCCGTTGTCGGGGAGGTGGAAATACGATTATCGTTATGTTTGACAATTTGTGTTTGAATCTGTGAATATTTTCTTCTATAAAAATATAAAAAGTACAAAAATATTTTTCATTTTCTTTTATTAATTATTCATATAAAAACAAAAGAAAAAACCAAAAATATAAAAACATTGTCCATAAAAAAAAGGGAAAATTAAAATTCACAAATTGGTATAATAAAAAATATAATATTCTCAATTGAGGTATTATCATAATAACTTTCCGGTGACACTGTTGGTTCACAACTCGACAAGATTTAAAAATTTACCAATTTGTGCTCTTACGACGTACGGCTACCTCGATTTGATTAACTAAACTAAAAAGGTGGGTTATAAGGAGGGCTACTGTCTATGAGATCTACGACTCCGAAAGGGAGAAATAAGCTTCGCGCTATTCCTACTCATCCGCCTTCGCTTTGTGAGTTTTTCTCTTTTGAGAGCTACGTTAACAGTAAGTAGTTTATTTGGTTGACAGTTGTTCTTATCTCTTTGTCCGTTAATCAATTGTAAATAAATCATTGAAAACCGAAAAAAAAAATTCGTGTAAATTTTCTTTTTTTTTATTTCTATCTTTGTGCATGCGCCACTCCGTTTCAAGCCCGTAAAAGTCTGACAAATAACAAAGTCCGATAAACTTCTGTTGAATCACAAAATCTTGAGATTTACACCAAATAACAAATCTAGAAACACTTTCACATCTCCACATATTACGATGGTGTCGTTCAATCAAAAAATTATGCGCAATTTACTCGAAGCACCCAACGAGGGTTACGATGGATGCGATCGTTGTTCCCGAAATTACCGACAAACAAACTTTGAGATCTAGCTAAATGGTCTACTTATCTTGTTCAAAATCAAGCATTTTTTAGACATGGTATAGAAGAACACAACATGATCACATCCGATACTTTCAACAAGATATCTTTCTACGATTGAAGTTCCCGAACGTCCGAGTACGTCGGTTAGTTATAAGCTTATGGCTTTGTCCTATATTTTCCCTCGAGGGCAGCCGCAGAATTTGGCTTGAAAAAAGGCCCCATCCGACGATTCGTTCAGGAGAGATATCTTGTTTCACGTAATTTCATTACACATATCTCTTACCTCCCTCTTTAAAAACAAATCTTCAAAAAATAAACAAATGAAAATAATGAGTTTTCAACAAAAAATTTGATTGTGATGAAACGTTTTACCGAGGCATGTGACCGATTCAATGATCTTTGTAAGATTTGTTAAAGGGGATGCCCGCATCATGGGTTTTCAGAATTGCGCATCCAACTCGTTCATTCTATCATGCCCTACAATCGAATGATCAAGATTCATTGAACTCAGCTAGCGGGTGGTAAAATTTGATTAAATAGTGCCTCTCGAGAATGAATTTTAAATCAATCGAGAACAAAAGTCCAAAGTTGTTCAATCACGAAGCAAGGCCATTTGTTTCCAAAGTGGTCGAGCCTCTTCTAACCAAAGCAGTTTCATCGATGATGCTGAGCTGATGATTTGGTTAGAGGCATTGATTCTCGTAAGAAAAACCTAACCCCAGCTCCCGTAAAAGACGGTTTGAGCAAACGTTGTGTAACTTGTGGGGAGGTCTTTCTTATCAAATTGTCCGGCCAACATCGATGGAAACATTTATCGTGACAATATCAAGAGTATGTGTCATAAGCACGCTGCGGCAATTTTCAACCAAGGAAATAATACCGGTACCTACCTCAGATGGTTGCAAATCTCAAATTCGCAACTCCAAGGTTTTTTCCTCCCGTTCAAAAAGCCTTCAAGGAAAATAATCCAAAACACAATTTCATAGGAGAAAGAGAAACAATTACAATCAAAAAACAGAGGGAACAATTTCAAACCAAGCAAAGTTTACCGTTCCCCAGGTTAATCAACCACAATCGTACAAAGATCATGTTCCTCAGACACATGGTGTTGTCCAAATCTGATTTTGACATCTAATGTCAAGGCTAATGGATGCTTGTTCTGGAGGAACATGCAAAAACCAAAGGCCAAACCTTGGCTAAAGCCAAATGGCCAATGTAACGTCATGGCTTTACAAGTTCGTGACTGATAATTACAACACTCTACTTCATATTTGGGGAACTTTTAAGGGTAACCCGTTACTAACCCGAAAGGGAGGTTTGGATAGGTATCAACCACCCGGAGTGGTGTTTGTTGCTTACAAAGGACACCACTTCAATCGTCTTCGCAGAGAGTAATGAATCGTTGTTAAGACGGTTAACAAAGGACACGATGCTTCCTACTATAACGGGAAGCACCGAAGACGTCAACCTTCCGGTAGTTCAAGTCCAATCTCAGAAATCCCAAACTCCGAGCCCGATGTTTGATTCAACCGTTAGTGATCCGAATGCCTCCTAACCATCGAACATACATTTCGTTTTAACTTTCAAGAAGAAATGGAGGAAAGACGCACGTGAAAAGATATAGATATAAATTGTGTAATTCTACGAAATCTTTAGAGAATTTGAGTTTGAAATTAGCTTTATGGATGCCTTGACCACTTATGCCGAAATTGGCTCTTCGACTCTGAAATTCTTTAATCACCGGAAACAAAGAAAAGTAAGTGAAATGGCTAGAAATCTTTTCGAACGAGGGAGTTGCTCTAGGCTGTCACATAAAACAAGTTACACAAAAAATACTTGGAGAACATGGCTGGATTCTTATTCAGAGAAATTTCTGGGAATTAATACATGGCTGCAACGCCATAGCGATCTCGGGTGTCTCTTGAGGTTGCATTAATATGATGCCTATTATTTGGAATGATCTCTCTCTCTTCATGAAACGTACACAAAACTTGCATGACGCTAGAGCTAGCTGGACCTGTTCAATCCACTGAACCGATCGGTGTCGCCAAAGTCGTCCGTTTTATTGGTGGGAAAGTTCCTGCTTATCCCAGCAGCATTTTTGTTGTCGTAGATTTTGAGCCTGACCCCAGAGTACCTTATAATTCTTTTTCGAGAGAATTTACTTAATGGACCAGTCGTGCATTAATTGATGTTTACGAATGGTGAAATAACCTTCGCCCATGTTGGCAAAGGAGGCCATCACATTCAATTCTGGACCAAACTTACGAGTTACACGGCTAATTACAATCATATTACGGTGACCGAATCGAACGTCATGAATTGGCAATGTGAAGAATACTCGCAAGAAGTTCTAGGTGTTTATGATTCCCGTCCTGCATTCGGTATTACTTGCTAACGACTTAACGATACAATTGTTTCTTATTCTTTCTCCAACTCTAACTCCCTTCGAGATAGTGGTTTTCTCCTTACTCGCAAGAAGCAAATGCTATTCTTTTATAGCTGTCGTTGACAGAGAGCCAATTTTACGGGAAAGTGATGCTACTTTACTTATGATCCAGAGGGTGACTTCTCTTATTCTGGATGCAACAAATTCTCAATAGTGAGCCAAGTTACCTCACCTCTTACCGACATCATAAAGGATTATTGCCCAGAATCCGGAAAGAAACTCATATGCTTGTTAAAGCTAAAAACCGTTAAATCATATAATTGATGAGCATCCCGAGGTTGAATCAAGGAAACTTGCCACCTCATTTTGAATTATGCATTTTTGGCAAGGCATGATGACAAAGTTGCCCAGTCAATAATTGCGGAAAGACTTAAAGAGATGAGGGAAAAGCAACTATCTATCATTGGTTCTTAAAGTCCAAAAGCGTAGCGCATTCAATTGGAAACTCTCCGATATCAAGAGGTTGTTGACTTCCAGAGTGTTGTACTCAAAAATCATTTTGGAAGAGGATATACGAACCAAAGTTAGAGTCAAGCGGGGTAAACCAACATCCACGACGTTCAATAAAAAAGAGGTTAAAAAAACTTCTTGTCGCCGGATTTATTTATAACCGATCTTGACAGTCCTCATGGTTAAGCCAAGGACAACTGTGTACTAAGTAGGGTGGCATAACCGTCGTCAAGGAATATGTATAATGTTTTGATACCATACATAGATTGGTCACAGTGGTGGAGAGTGTTGCATTATATGGAAGTTGAATGACTGCCAACACCCACGAGGAAAAGGACCAATTTCCAATTACCCGTCATTGGAGTACACAATTAGTATTTATGAGTAGTGTTAGTGTCATGACTTGTATTTGACAATGATCTTGCTTTTAAGCTTAGCATGGGAAAAGTGAAAAATCGGGGATGATGAAGTTATCTTTAGACACTTAATTGTGCTTTTTATTCTATGATCCTTAAAGTTACCAATGAGGTAATGAAAACAATACATTATGTCAACACAAATAAGTTGTAGTTAGGTAGTTAATTATCAAGAAAAATCATAAAAAGAGAAAAATCTTTGAAAATGGGAAATCGGGTGTTTTATAACTTGTGATCTCTTAACTCTCTCAACAAAAATCTTTGCTACTTTTCAAAGGTTTAGTTTGGGGAAGTTTCGAGGTATTTGGTTATAAGGCATGTGATATTGCGTGAGGACACACAATCGTTTAGTTTGAGGAATTTTGATAAGTGTAAAATACACATATCCATTTATGCTTAAAATAGCCCAAATAAACCCAAAACAGACCAAAAATATGCTTGTATTTGTGTTTTGTGTGTGCAGGTATGGATATATCAAAAATCACAAGAAAACCGTCAAAAACGGGCAAGCACGGACACGAGAACGGAAGAGTGTACAAAAGTCGGAAGCAAAGCCATGAAAAAGTCAACCCTCAGTCAAACAGTCAAAGGAAAGTCAAACCATGGTCAACAGAAGTCAACCATAAAAAGACAAAATCCCTAAATTGCCATTCCAGCACCTCAACTTTTAAAAAAGTCCAAAAACCCTTATTGGGCCTTAAAACCCTAAATAACCCTACCTGGATACCAAATACAAATCCAAAAATACAATCTAAAAGCCCATTTTCTTAGCCCATTTCCTTTTCCATAAACCCCAGGGACTTAAGTTGCCAAATTCAAAAGTTGTTTTACATTACAACTTTAAATAATCATAGAGAGGGACCAAATTTGTCAATTACCCAAAGTTTAAAATGAATAACCCCTTTCCAGTTAAATTAATGGCAGGAAATATGGTTTTTACTATTCATCATCTCCCACTTTCACTACACAATCAAAACTAAAAGGGTTTTCTTAATTGATGGGTAAATAAGACAATTCAGAGATCATAGAACAAAACGGCAAGGATAGAAATGTAATCTCAAGAGCTCTCATTGGCTAACTCAAGCAAGAATCACACATGGCTATGGCTAAAAGCACAAGGAAATGATGATTTTATCTCTCTAATCACTCACAGAAGTAACACATATGTCACATCACGGATTGCCACGCTGGCAATCCGTGTGTGCACATATGTAATCCAACGGCCATGATCTACTTATTAATGATTGAAGGAATCAAAGGGTCATGATTGAAAGGATTGGAGGACTCAAGGCAAGGGCTAGAACATTCCTGGCAGGCTATAAATACCTCTCACTTCACACATAGAAGGGCGTTCCCCTTTTTTCTAGTTTTTTAGTTTTTAGTTTTTAGCTTGAACTTTTACTTTAAATTTCCATTTCCATTTTCAGTAAACTGTAAACGAACTTCAATTCATAGTGTAATCAGTTTTAATTAATAAAATTCCCTTTGTTTATTACATAATCTCTTTCACTTAACTCAAAAGCTCTCAATAAGCCAAAGTGTTAAGTTACAGTTTTCAATAGCTTACTTGAGGCTCTCACACAAGACCTCTAAGCTTGGTGAATGACTAAACTAAGCCTGTTAATCGACTTAAAACTTGAAATCACAAATTTACCTATACTTATTGAATTTTCAAGACCTAATGGAGGGGAGTTCAATTGTGGAAGGACTCTATGGACTTATACTAGCTTATCAATTTGATAAGCTAGAGCTTGCAACTGTTAAATTAATTTAAGCATCTTTAGCTGAAGCCAGTGTAACTTACTTTTTAAATTCCTAGTTACTTTTCATTTCTAGCTTAATAATGAATCCTACATCACATTAATTGTTCTATTTGCAGTCTAATGCTTATTTGAGCTTATTCATATTTGATTACGCTCATTACTATGCATTGTTCTCATCTGTTTTTAAAGTCAGTCAATTAGATCTATTTCTTTGAATTTGGCTCTTTTTTAATCGGTCATTGTTAATTTCAATACATTATCAGTAGTTTATGTGATTTTGCTTAGTTGAATGTTTAGATAAGCTCAATAGGATGAGTTAAAGCCATTGATATCTGTAATAAGTTTGTCCAATAGGATTTTCCTTTCATAAGCTTAAATTGAATTTGTCTGGCTTAAAGGGGTTTTGGATAAAGCTTTGACCTGTTAATATAGTCAAAGTTTTCTTGTGATCTTATCTTTGGGTCGTTTTTCATATTCATATTTTGGATTAGGAATTAATCAAGTTTTTTTAGGTTTAGTTTTTTGAGCTTAATATCATTTTGAGGGTTGTTATGCTTCCTGTGCCCACCAGGAAGCAATTTTTCTTTTAGATTCTTTAAATTTTGTGGAACCATGCCTTTTTTGATCTTTGTATTTGCTGTTCTAAGAGTTTAGGACATACACTGCAGTGATTTTAGGGGCGCAGAGAGGATGGTGCCAAGGTTAGTATCACCTTACAGTACACGGCTGCAAGTTGTTGGAGGGGTTATTGGTTTGTATAGATCAGTGGGTTTTGTAGATTTAGGGGAGTAGTGTTCCTATCTACTAATGCCGAGTTGCTTCGCTTTTAGAGTCGTAATATGGTCTGGCTCCTAGCTTCTAGCTACCGTTACTGGCAGTACTGTAATCATTAGCTCCCACTATCGCTAGGAAATCCTTTTTATTAGCAATGAAGCTAGCATTAATTAGATTTTAGGTTTTAAAATACAGTAGACTTATAGCTTAGATATAAGGGTAGATAGTTTTAATCTTGATTTCAATTTCCTAGCTTATCTACTAGTATGCATTAGTTCCTTAAGTTCATAGAAATCTAAAAAAGCTAAAAACAATAGTTACTAGTAAGTAGTCTTTTAAAATCAGATTTCTAGCTTATAGGATGTAGTTTCATGGTTTATAATTATAGCTTTATAGTTGTTTGTTAAGTCCTTATAAGCTTAGGTTCTGTTTAAGCTTATTAAGCACTCTTTGCTTAAGTAAATTTGAGCTTTTTGAGTTGGTATCTAATTTGCATCCCCCCCCCCCACCCCACACCTTTTTCCCCCTTCCCTTCCCCCCCCCCCCCCCCCCTCCCCCCCCCTCCCCCTTTCCCCCCCCTTTGCAGCTTTCATCATTAGATTTAGTTAACTTTAAGAAATTTTTCTCAAAGTAGCTTATCATAAGTAGGTTCTTCACATCACAAGCTTTAAGGAACAGCTTTTGTTTTTAAAATTGAGCTTTAATTGAGCTTTTTACAAGCTTTTAAGTAAAATCAAGGGTTAAGTCTCACTTTCTGATTCAACTGTAAAATTAAGCTCTTTTTGAGCTTATTAGTGGGTTTCAGCCCTTAGTGCTTTCATTAATTTTGTTCACACTAGCTTAATCTACAACTTTGATTTTTTAAGTTTTCCATGAAAAGCACTTTTTAAATCCCATCTTATTTTAAGCTTAATTTTAGGACTTAGTTTGTTGTCGGGGAGGGACTTCAGGGACTATTTTTGTAATTTTTAAATTTCTTTGTTAACTCAGTTAATCCTTTGTCTGTTAAGAGTTTTACTTCGTTAGTCCTTTTAGTAATTGCACTGTTAGTCCTTTTGTTAAACCCTAGTTAAGTTTTAATTAGTTTTAATATTTTAATTAATAATTAGGGTTTAGTTTTAATTAGTTTAATTAGTCTTTAATAAAAAGTAAAAAATTAGGGCTTTTATTTTTAGTAATTTTCTGCACTTTTTCTTTATTTAGTGTAATTTTTATAAAATTTTTAGGATTAAATTTTTAATATTTTTATTATTTTTAAGTTTTTAATTAGTTTAAATATTTAAAAAATCATATCTTTAAATCTAAAAAGCCAAAAATAGTAATTCTTTTTTCTAAAATTTTCTTTTTACTTATTAAAAATATAATTTCAATTATTTTCATATTTTTATATTTGTAGGATTTAATTAGTTTTTAATAGATTTTAATTCATAAAAATTTCAAAAATAAACAAAAAAATATTTTTCTTTTTCCTAAAATTTTCTTTTGTCTAATTCTAGGTTTAGAAAATTAGTTTGCATTTTTAGGACTTAATTTTGATTTACTTGTTTAATTGTCGCGTTTTATTTGTTTCCCGTTTTCCTTTTTAAATTGTTTAATTGCTTTTAATTGTTCAATTTTTTTATTATTGCTTTTATTTGGTAGATATAGACATCAAAAAGTCTTTTTTTGCTTAATTTAAATCATAATCCAAGGCTTAATCGAAGTTTCAATGCACTAAGTGTTGGGGAAACGACCCGAGTGATCATACTTACCTGGTTAAATATACGTATTATATATTATATTATATATATATTTTTGAGAGTGAATTTTACCGAGGGTAACTTGGTAATTTTCTTAATTGCTCTTGTGGAATATTATTTTATAATATATTTTAGGTATAAAAACCTGCAATCTGTGCAAACGTTCTTCTTTGTAGACCCAAAATGATATCATCTATATATACCTGTACTATCAGAATATCACCTTAGTCCCTCTTGATAAATAAAGTTTTGTCTATTTGTCCTCTCTAAAACCCATTTTCCAACAAATAAGTGGACAAGGTCTCATACCAAGCTCTAGGAGCTTGATGCAAACCATAAAGAGCCTTTTCTACTTTGTAAACTCTGTCAAGGAAGTCTGGATCTTCAAATCCTGGTGGTTGAAAAACATAGACTTCCTCTTCAATCTTACCATAAAGAAGAGCACTCTTGACATCCATCTGGTACACCACAAAGTCTTTAAATGAGGCATAGGCTAAGAATAGCCTAATTGCTTCAATTCTGGTAACAGGGGTAAAAAACTTTCTTCATAAGTCCAATCCCTTCTTCCCCTTTTTGGTTTGTACCCTTGAGCCAACCAATCTTGCTTGATTCTTTATCACAATACCTCTTTCATTTCTTGTCCCCCCACCCCCCCCTGTAAACCCCTTTAGTGCCTATGGCCCTTTTGCCATTTGGTAAATCTACCAGGCTCTAAATCTTTTGTAATTTGAATAGTAAAAGCTCATCTTGCATAGCTTCTATCCAACTTGGATCCTGCAATGCTTGGATTACCTTCTTGGGTTCTTCTTGTGATAAAAAACAAGCAAACAAACAATTTTGAAAGTCTTTATGGTTTGTTCTTTTGCTGAACTGAACTAAACAAACCATGTTCTTTCAAATTCTTTGTCATTCTTCTTGTTTGAGGTGCTGAATTTAAGTCTCTAATAATTTGTACAACTGGATGATCTTTGTGTATTCTTGTAGTTGGAATAGGACTGACAGGAATAAATGCATCTAAATTGTTCATGTCAGCCTATGCACCAACATCTTCATCATTATCTGAATAAACAATGTCTTCCAATTCAGGCATATTTGGATCATTTGGAAGTTCAATTCTTGTTTTTGGATCAACAACATTAACTTCTATAACATCAGCATTAATAGTTGAACTAACAACATTAACATTGTTAGTGCTGTTTTCATCACTAGCAGTATTAATATTGTTAGTGCTGTTAATATAATCATCCTTCTCTGATTATCTTGGCTTCCTCTAGACTTGGAACCTCACTATCTTTCCCTTCATTTGGATTTCCACTTTCATTCCCTGGATCTTCAGCATCCTTCTTTTCTTCCTCCTCTGATGGTTTGAATCCAGCATCAGGAGATTCCTTTGAATTCTGAGAGAATATTAGATCAGCAGGCCACATTGGTAGCAAAATGTAATCTTTGCTAGGTGTTGTCTCCATTATAGCTTTACCTGCATCATTACATGCTTTTGTACCTGCATTACCATTAGACTGATTCCCTGCAACAACTGGCTTATAGTTCATAGAATTTGTTAGTGTATCTATATCAAAAAGCCAATTAGGTCCACTTCCTGCAATATTAGATGTATTTTCACTAAATTATACATGCAGGTTCTCTTCTACTATCCTAGTTCTACTCTTGAATACTCTGAATGCTTTGCTATTGGTAGAGTATTTTACAAAGAACCCTTTATCAGCCTTTCCATCAAATTTACCTAGGTGATCTATGGTATTAAGGATTGTAATAGGACACCTAAATGGTCTCATGAAACTTAAGGCGGGTTTTCTACCTAGACTAAGTTCATAAGGGGTCTTGTTGTGAGGCTTGATAACTAACACCCTATTTTGGACATAACAAGCAGTATTAACTGCTTCAACCCAGAAAGTTGTTGGCAATTTTGAATCAGCTAGCATAGTTCTAGCAACCTCTATGAGTGTCCTATTTTTCCTTTCTACTACTCCATTTTGTTGTGAAGTCCTAGAAACACTAAATTCCCTCTTAATACCCTTCATTTCACAGAACTGATTCATGACCCTATTCTTGAATTCAGTCCCATTGTCACATCTAATCACTTTCACCCTAAGGTCTATTAGATTTTCTATGCCTGTTATGAATGTTTTAAGGATTTCACTAGTTTCATCCTTAGTGGCTAAAAAGAAAACCCAACTAAACCTACTAAAATCATCTGTGACAACTAGGCAGTACATCTTTTTCATTAAACTCTTTACAAATGTTAGGCCAAATAAATCCATGTGTAACATTTGTAATGGTTGAATGATGACTGTTTTGGTCTTACAAGAAGCTCTGTGTTGCTTTCCCTTTTGACAAGCAACACGGGTTTGATTAATTTCAAAAAGTTTTGAAGGTAAACCTCTTACAAGGTTTCCCTTTACCAGTTTATTCATTGTTTTGAAATTTACATGTCCAAGCCTCCTATGCCAAAGATTAGATTCATCTGGTGTGGCTTTTGCAAAGAGACAAGTGAGACCTCCTTGAGGAACAACATTCTTTAAGTCAACACTGTACATGTTATCCTTTCTAGGAACTTTAAGTAAAACATGACTTTCATCAGTTAACTTAAAGTCTGGAGACAAAACAACACATTCTGTATCAGTAAAAAGAACACTATTCTTCTTGTCACACATTTGTGAGACACTGAAGAGGTTAAACTTTAGTTCCTTTACAAAATACACATCTTTAAAATCCAATTTACTAGTTCTTATTTTACCTTTCCTAGTAATTTTCCCTCCTTTAGAATTACCTCCAAAGGCAACAAATCCTCCATCAATTTCTTCATAATCTGTAAGATAGGATATGTTTCCTGTCATGTGCCTAGAGCATCCACTGTCAATCACTCCTTTATTCTTCAAATCTTGTGTGGTATTCCGTGCACTAATGGAGAGAAAAATTATATTCTTTTGGGGACCCCAAGCTTTTACTGCTTGGATGCCTTGTGCATCAATATAGTCAAATCTTTTAAAGGACATTGATGCACCATTGTTTTTGGAGACATGGTCTAAAACTTTGTGCTTTGGTCTCCAAACCCAACATGCTGAGGCCTTAACAGCATTTCCCTTGTTTCCCTTAACAACACTAAGAACTGCTTTTGGCCTAGCAGTATTAACCCTTGTTCCCTTAACAGTATTAACCTTTTTAGTGAAATTACTATTATTAGCTACTGTTATTTTGTTAAAAGGCCTTCTAGCAGTTGAATATGCATTATTAATAACATTTTTCATGGGTCCTGCATTATTCACTACTGTTCTTGGTTGAACAGTATTAACTGGTCTAGCAGTATTAAGTGAAATTGGGCCAGACCTAGTTAAGACTGTTCTTGGAACCATGTTCCTTTTTGGATTGGGGTGAGTTAATTTAGAGAAATTCTGTTTGTTCACCCTTTGAACATTGGTCCAAACTGGTTTTGCAAATCTTCCATTATTATACCAGTTATTGCAATCATTCTTCAAATGATCAAAACTACCACACACATGACAAGCTTTGTTGAACATCTCAAAATCACTCCCTAATTTTTGAGACATCTGTTGGTTCCAGTTTCTCTTGTTCCCTCTAGGACTAGGTGTGTTTTGCCTATTTTTATCAACTGATGTTTTCCTAGGAGATTTTACTTGCTCAGTAGACTTAACAAAGTTTATCTTAGCAAAACTAGGTTTATTAAACATCTCAACTGTTTTAACCTTAGGCACATTTTCTTCATCACTATCAGATACCCAATCCTCAATAATTGGGGCTCCATTTTCTTTCCTAGCAGTCTTAGGTTCATTAGTCTCAACAGTAGGCTTTTCAACTACAGACTCACTAACAGACTCATTCACATCAACAAAATCATCTAGACTAAAAAATTATAGAAGAAGAAAAGCTTGCAAGGAAACAAGAAGAACAAGACAACATAACTTTGATTGAGTCATGGGATAATACAAAAGCTATGATGGAGGCAGATTTTAAGTTAGCTCAGAGGCTACAAACAGAAGAACAAGGAGAGATAACTATTGAAGAAAAATCAAGACTGTTTGTAGAACTTATGAACAAAAGAAAGAAACACTTTGCACTGCTTAGAGCTAAGGAAATGAGAAGAAAGCCACCAACTAAAGCTCAAAAGAGGATTTAAATGTCTACCTATCTTAAAAACATAGGTGGATACAAGCATAAGCAGTTGAAGAGCAAGAGCTATGAAGAAATTCAAAAGATGTTTGATAATGAGATGAGGAGAGTGAATACTTTTATACCTATGGATTCTGAGGTAGTTAAAAGTAAGAATGGAATAGAAGAAGTTCTAAAGGTACAGAGGATGAACTAGAATCTGACAAGTTTAAGAAAGCAGAAAGTGATAAGGAAAAAGCTAATGGCAGCTGAAAGAAGATGATTAGAAGGAAAAGAGCAGGGAAAGAGCAACAATAAGAATCTTCAAAGAAATAAAGAATGGAGGAAGACAAAGAGACAGATGAAGATGAAGAAGTTGAAGAAGATGATGAAGCTGAGCTGAAAAAGCATTTGGTGATTTAAAAGGATGATGATAAAGCAATTGATGCTATACCACTTGCTACCAAACCACTAGTGATTGTTGATTACAAGCTTCACAAAGAAGGAATAATGGTACATTATCAGTTGATAAGAGCAGATGGAAGCTCGAAGAGATATTCTTTAATGATTAGAATGCTTTAGGGCAGTGACAGAGAAGATTTGCTGACTCTTTGGTAGTTACTCAAAACAAAGCATGGTGATATAAGGCCTGAAGATGAACATGAAAGAGTGATGTAGGGAGATTTTAAAGTCATGTTTAAACCAGACATTAGAAGTAAAGTATGGAGAGATCTATAAGGTTATATAGTGACTGTATGGAAATTGTAGGATTCATGTGGAGTACACTTTGTCAGGTTTGGAAATGTGCACATCTTCATGTTGGTTGAAAAGAGATACCCCCTCACACCAATAAAAATCACCAATATACTAAACAAGAAACTTCATACTGATCATTTTAATGAGATGTGCTATCAACTGCTCAAGCTTATGGTAAAGCAACAAAAGGGACAATAAAAGGTTTGAATGCATCTTCCTGAGTATGATAAAGACTTTTAATGAAGAAACTTGAAGATTCAGAAGATGAACATCAAGTTTAGGGCAGGATTGTTGGGACTTAAAAGACTTTAAGGATTCTTAGAAGTTACTACTGCTCAGGTACATAATGGAAATTATGCTAAGTAGTTAGTACTGGTAGTATAATGTTACCACTACTAGTTACTATTGTTAGTATAATTAGTACTGATAGCATAAAGTTACTGCTGTTAGTTGAAGTTAAGACTGCTCAGTGTTAAAGACTAAAATATAAGCTAAGTAGTTAGTGCTGCTAGTAGTAAATGTTAAGACTGCTAGTACAAGTTACTAATGTTAATATATATTAGTACTACTAGTACTAATGTTACTACTGCTTATGTTTATTAGTCCTACTGGTGAAAGGATTACAACTGCTTGAAGACTTTCTACTGTCAAGAGGATAAAGACGAATTAAAGAGATAAAGATTGTTTGGAGAACAAGAATACTTGTGAAGATAAGTATTGAGATATTTATGTACAAGATATACATAATGTATTTATTTAAGAGATTACATTTATGTTTAGAAAAGATTAAGATATCTTAAGAATGTATTATAAGCCGACTAGGACTCCTTAGTCTATAAAAGGAGGCTCTAGGGCATTAGTTGATATCATCAGTTTTGCATATAAGTTTTCATAGTTGTCAAGTCGATTCAGAAAAGCTTCAAGGTTATAAACCCTAGTACTAGTGAAGAGTACTCGTATTATTGATCTAATAATATTGGAGCGTTTGGTTATATCTTTGTTTATTTAAGGTTACTGTTTTATTCATAATACTTCTAGGTATTAAGGTGTAGATTCCGCATACACTTTAGTATACGTACAAAGTTTCTACAACAAGTTATTTTGGATTTATCCAAGGTAATTTAACCTTAGACAACCTAAGGAATCGATCAAGGATTGGGATCAATAGGACTTAGACAATGTAGAATGGTATGAATGAGAAATCTCCATTGAGAGGAAAAGTATCCTTTCTAAAAGGACAATTTGTCTGAAGTTGACACATACCCCATTAAGGAAAGTTGTTCAAAGATTTCAGTATTTGGCAAAGAACTAATACCATCAGAATATGCTAATTGGAGATGCCTTCTAACGGATGCCCCAGTAACAATCTTAACTTTTCCATCTATTGTAGCAGTTAATTCAACTTCTCCAGTATCAAGTGTTCTGGCAGTAGCAGTTTCCCAAAACTGTTTGATGAGAGAAACATAGATAGTGGGATTTTCTGTAAGAGCATACCTTATGTGACTAGAATTGAGAAAATCCACTATTTGGTGAAATTCTTCACTTCCCTCTGGTTTCTTCAAGTAGGCGACCATGTTATGTGTGTCACAGAATTCCAAATTCGCCATTGTTGATTGAGAAAAGTTCTATTAGAGTTCTGGGTTATGATCATGTATGAGAGTATGTGTGTTTGGCAAAGTCAATTGAGATTAAATAGATAGCACTTGAGGTTTTGACTAGACTGACTGATTTATCTTGAAGAAATCTTATGATTTAAAGAAAGATTATGAATTATCCAGAATAAGGAAACCTATAAGTGAAGTAATTGCCAGAATTATCTTAAACGGCTATATTTAATTACCAAAAATCTGTTATTCCTAAACAGTACTAACAGTAGCCTAGCAGTACTAAGTTTAGCCTAACAGTACTAAGTAATGCTCAGCAGTACTAACTTTTGAGTTACCAGTTTTAACCTCAATTTCATTCCAAAAAGCATTCCCATCAGCAATTTTGATTCTCACTAGCTCTCATTCTGTTTTTATTCTCACTTTATCTCTTAATTCTTTTTCTCACTGAATCACTCTATCTGTTTTTATGTCACACATCTCTCTTTCTGTTTTTCAGCTCACCAATTCTCTCAATTCTTTTAGCTTACAAAGTCACTCTTTCTATTTTTGTTTCACACATCTCTCTTTCTATTTTTCATTCTCACCAATTTACTCTATTTGTTTTTATTTTCACACATCTCTCTTTCTATTTTTCATTCTCACCAATTTCTCTCATTTCTTTTAACTCATAATTCTCTCTGTCTGTTTTTGATTTCTCTCAATGCTCACAATATTAATTATAATAGCAGTACTAATTATACTTACCAGTAGTAAGTTAGGCCAACATCACTAACTTAAATTTCATCATTAGATGCCGTTTCATTCCATTTCAAGCATCATTTGTGCATAATCTACTGCATATTAACACAATTAACCTCCCCTCAATCAATACTGCAGAGGTTAAGCATTCTTATACTTGCAATCAGATATTGAAATCTGCCAATATCAAATGCTTTTGTGAACAAATCTGTAACATTCTGGTCTATGTGAATCTTGATCATCTAAATAAGCTTCTTCTCATTGGAATCTCTGATAAAAAGATGTCTAATCTCAATGTGCTTAGTCTTTGAGTGAAACACTGGATTCTTAACTATGCAGATGGTGCTTTCATTGTCAATGAAAATCTAGGTATTCATAAAATTGTATCCATAATCCAACATTTGATTTTGAATCCAGAGTAGTTGTCTACAACAACTAGCAGCAGCCACATATTCTGCTCCAGTAGTAGAGTTGGCAACTATAGTTTGCTTCTTGCATTGCCATGAAATCAATCTGATTCTAAAAATTTAACAACCTCTTATTGTGGATTTCCTGTCTAAACTTGTACCAGCATAGTCACTGTCAGTATAAGCTTCCAAATCAAATGGTGAGTCCTTAGGATACCAAAGGCCCAATTTAGGTTGACCTTTCAAGTATCTAAAGTTTCTTTTCACAGCATAAAGATGTGAAACTTTAGCTGTGACTTGGAATCTTACACAAGCACATACAAGAAACATTATATCAGGCCTTGAAGATGTTAAATACATCAATGAGCCAATCATTGATCTATATAAGTGATGTATGAACCCAATAATCACTTTCACTTCATTATAGAAACAAGAAAAATAAGATAAGATGAAATAGAAGAAATTTAGAGAGAAGTTAGAGAGAGAAAGTAGAGAGAAGAAAAAGATGGATGATTCTGATAAAAAATCCATCATCATTTTGTGTCGACTTTGTAGTCCTAGAGAATAAAGTAAGCCTCACCCATAGACTCATCTAAACTATCTGTGCATTAATTTCTCAAACTCAGTGCATAACACCGTTTTAGTAGATCCAAAAATGATATCATCAACATATACTTGAACTAGTAGAATATCACTTTTGACTCTTTTAATGAACAAAGTCTTATCTATCTGACCTCTCTAAAATTCATTGTTCAATAAATAGGTAGATAAAGTCTTATACCAAGCTCTAGGAGCTTGATGTACACCATATAATGCTTTTTCTACCTTATAAACTCTGTCAGGGAACTCTGGAATCCTCAAAACCCTGGAGGTTGACAGCATAAACTTCCTTTTCAATCCTTGCCATATTAGAAATGCACTCTTACATCCAATCTGGAACTGGCAAAGTCTTTGAATAAGGCATAGGCTAAGAACAACCTAATTGCTTCAATCCTAGCAACTGGAGCAAAAACCTCATCATAATCTATTCCTTCTTCTTGAGTGTAACCCTGTGCAACCAGCCTTGCTTTGTTTCTAATCACAATACCTCTTTCATCTTTCTTGTTCCTGTACACCCATTTAGTACCAATGGCTCTTTTGCCATGTGGTAAATCCACCAAGGTCTAAACCTATTTGGGCTCCTCTTGCATAGCTTCTATCCAGCTTGGATCTTTTAATGCTTGGATTACCTTTTATGGGCTTCTTCCTGGGATAAGAAACAAGCAAACAGACAAGTATGAAGATCCTCATGAGTTTTCCCTTCATAAACAACACTAATAAACCCTTGTTCATTTGTAGTCTTTGTCATTCTCCTTGTCTGTACACCAGACAAGAACAACATTGAACAATAGCATATCTCCAATCACATGATCAAGTGAATGATCTTTATGAATTCTTGTATTTGGAGTAGAAGGAACTAGATATGTGGCAGTAATGTTGCTCATATCTATGTTTGTTTCATCGTCAAAGAAATCAGCATGTGCGGCTTCAAGTGGAGCAGTAGTAACTGTTGGACTAACAGTATTAATATTTAGACTACCAGTATTAACATTTGTACTGGCAGTATTAATACTTGGCCCAGCAGTATTAACATCTTGAGTACTATTTTCATGTCTCTCTTGATCATCAATTCTACTTTCCTTGTTTACACCTTCATCATCCTTTTTCCAGCATCACTAGAAGGTTGTGATTCATCATTACTAGCATTCTTTGAAGAAGAATCAAATAGTGAACCATCTTTCCACAATGGCATCAAAATGTAGTCTTGGCTAGATCCCGTCTCCTTGCTTGAATGACCTGCACCAATACTTTCTTCTGTACCTGCCAAATCATTAGAGTTTTTACCTGGAACAACTGGCACATAATTCATTGATTTTGTTAGAACATCAATATCAAACAGCCACTTTGGCCCATCACCTGCAATAATAGGCTTATCCTCCAAGAACCTAATATGCAAGTTTTCTTCTACTTTCCTAGTTCTAATGTTGTATACCCTAAAAGCCTTACTATTCATTGAGTATCCAGCAAAGAATCCTTCATCAGACTTTCCATCAAACTTGCCTAAATAATCTAAGGTATTAAGAATAGTAACATGACATCCAAATGGTCTCATAAAGCTTAAAGCAGGTGTTCTACCTCTAAATAGTTCATAAGGGGTCTTGTTATGAGGCTTGACAACTGATACCCTATTCTGCACATAACAAACAGTATTAACTACTTCAGCCTAAAATGTAGTAGATAACTTAGAGTTAGCTAACGTGGTTCTATCAGCCTCAATTAGTGTCCTATTTCTCCTTTCAGCAACACCATTTTCCTGAGGAGTTCTAGCTATACTAAATTCCCTCTTAATGCCTTTTTGTTTATAAAACTCACTCATAACTCTATTCTTGAACTCTGTTCCATTGTCACATCTGATTATCTTTACTTTCTTATCAACTAGATTTTCTATCTCAGTTATAAAGCTCTTAAGAATGCCACTAGTTTCATCCTTAGTTGCTAGAAAGAAAACCCAAGTAAATCTGCTATAATCATCAGTGACAACTAGACAATATTTCTTATTCATTAAGCTGCTCACAAAAGTTGGACCAAACAAGTCCATATGCAACATGAATAAAGGCTGAGTAATAGAGTTCTGAATCTTGGACTTACAAGAGGCTTTGTGTTGCTTTCCCTTAAGACAAGCAACACAAGTTTGGTCATTTTCAAAATGTTTTGAAGGTAAACCTCTCACAAGATTTTCCTTAACAAGTTTATTAATAGTTTTAAAATTTACATGACCTAGCCTCCTATGCCATAGCATTGATTCATCAAGTGTGGCCTTTGCAACAAGACAAGTTAAACACTCTTTAGGAACAATATTCTTCATATCAACACTGTACATATTGTTCTTTCTAGGAACTTTAAGTAAAACCTGACTTTCATCAGCTAACTTAAAGTCAGGAGACAGAACAAAACATCCAGTGTCAGTAAAAAGAACACTGTTCTTTTTGTCACACATTTGTGAAACACTAAAAAGGTTAAACTATAACTCCTTGACAAAGTACACATCCTCAAAATTAAGCTTACCAGTTTTAAGAGTTCCTTTACTAGTAATTTTCCCTCCTTTGGCTCCTCCCCTAAAGGTAACATATCCTCCATCAAATTCCTTGAAGTCTAAGAGATAGGACATGTTCCCTGTCATGTGCCTTGAGCATCCACTGTCAACATAGCCTTGATCTTCTTTTTGTGGATGACCTTGCACATAAAAATAAGGAAATTAGTTTCCTTTAGGGACCCAAGCCATCACTGACTTGGATCTGCCTCGTGCATCAACATAATTATGTATCTTTAAAGTAATTGATGCACTAAAGTTTTGGTAGGGGTCTCCAAACCCAACATGCTGAGAGCATTAACATCAGTAACCTGATTTGCCTCACAGCATTAACGACTTGCTGAATTTGGCCTCGCATATAAATTTTTTTTTCCCTTAGCGATATTAACTTTTTTGGTCTAAAATTTTTGTTAGTTATACGTTCTTAATTTTGATAAGACCTCTTACAATTGATTGTGCTGATTTAGAAAAATATGACATTGGTCTAGCACTATAAACTATAGTTTTGGGATGAGTAGTATTAACAGGCCTGGTAGTATTAAGTGATCTTAGGCCAATTTTCATTAAAACTGCTCTTGAAACCATGTTCCTGTGAGCATTAGGGTGAGCCTTTTTAGCATAATAATTGTAATTCACCCTTGTATAATTATTCCCAGATACCACCTTTTCCCTTTGATGGTAATTGCAGTTAGCCTACACATGGTCAAACTTCCACAGACAAACCAGCTTTATTTGTACATCACAAAGTCACTTCCTAGCTGTTGGGACTTTTGATTATTCCAGTTTCTTTGATTTCCCATAGGACTTTGTGACCTGTATATTTCAGCATACTTTACTGGTTTCCTAACTGGTTTTTCTTGTTGTTTAGATCTAACAAATTCTATCTTAGCAACAGTAGAAAAACAGTTTTCTTCTCTAACTTATCTTCTGACACCAACTCCTTAACTAATAGGGCATCAGGAGATTCCCTAACCTCATTAGAAATATCTTCACTAACACTCTTACTATTCTTAGGTCCATAGCCTTCAAACTTAGGCTGTTGGAACTCCTCTAGACTAGAGTTAGACAAATCAAACTTTGGGGGTTGAAAATAACCCTATAGGAGGTGGGGGGTGGAACAGCATTATAGCTTACAAATCCACACATTTTCTACTTTTATTAGTTATCTGACTCCTTATTAATTTGTCTAGACTCTTAGAAGCATTATCAAAATTTTCAATTTTAAGTTGATTACTTTCTTTTTCTTGCTTAAGCTTTTCTAACTCACTTTTAAGTATACTAATTTTTGAGTCTTTATATGAGATATCTCTTTTACAGCAAGTTGCTCATAAAAAATAACCTCATTCTTTTTGTAAAAGACAAGTTGCTCTTCTACAGATGCTAACCATCTTTTATAAGTAGCTAAATTAAACTCAGATTTGTTAAACTCTATTCTTAAATCATCTATTTGAGTTTTAAGAGTTTCAAAGCTTTTTAGACAGGTTTTTGAACAAGTTTTGTTATTATGTACCTTAGAGTCTAAAAAAGCCATAAAAGCCATGTTTGTCATCATCTGCTATATAGCTCCAGTCAAAGCCAGCTTCATCAATAGCCACCATGGCTTTGGAATAAGTTTCTTCCACATTTTATAGTCCTTTTAGAGCTTCTTGAATTCCTGTTTTTTGCTATCTTAGTCCTGTCCTCTGCATTCCCTTGCAAAGTGTCCCATCTTGTGACAGTTGAAACACTCCACCTTGGATTTGTCCCGATCCAGTCTGTGGTCCATCTATGATAGTGATTTTTCTACCAGTTTTCTGGAAAAACCTTCTTGTCCTCATGCTCAGCAATGCTAACTGCCACTTCAAATCCATCTCTTCTATGTCATCTTCATGGATTTGTTCAAGGTCCTCATATACAAGTTGAGACCCGTTTGGTTGACTGGCCAAAAATGCATAAACAGTGTCATCACTTAAGTTAGCAGTACTAACTTGAGTACTAGCAGTGCTAACTTGAGTGCTAGCAGGGCTAACTTGAGTGTTAGCAGTACTAACTCCATAAGCAGTATTAACTTCATTAGTACTGCTAGGGGATGACACAAAAGCCATATTCTGAGAACTTGAGCTTGAGCTTGAGCTTGCAGTTCCTTTAACCTCTTGTTCAACAATCTTGAAATTGTTGTAGAGATCATCAAAGCTCATTGTGTCTAGATCAGGTTTATTCCTCCAGACCACAACATGAGTATTCCACTCAGAAGGCAGACTTCTCAAAAATTTCAAATTGAGATCTTCTTGTGAAATATTTTCACCCAAGATAGCCAGCTGACTTACAATCTTCTGAAGCCTGTTAAAAATAGAGTCAAGAGACTCTGTGCTTGGAGCACTAAAGTTCTCATACATTTGCTTCAGAAGAGTCTTCTGAGTCTTCTTTGTGGCTTCATTACCACCAAATCTTGTTTGTATAGCAGCAAACAAAGTCTTAGCATCCTTGTACTGATTAAATGTCATTAGATGTTCATTAGGAAGTGCCATCAGTAACATACTTCTTGCCTTCACATCATTCTTCTTTTGAACCTTTTCTTCAGTAGTGACAGGACCTGGTATTAGTGAAGTTGAGGAACCATCAGCATTTGTTGTTGTTTGAGGTACTGGTTTGAATGAGTTTCCATTCTCTATGACATCCCATAGAGCATAGTCTTGTACTTGAAAGTATTGCTCAATCCTTAGCCTCCACATATCATATTCACCCTGTTTGAGAATGGGCAACTTTGCAGTAGTAGTGGTTTGTGCAGTTTCTAGATCCATCTCTTCCTTGTGAGTAAAGAGTTCTTCTTGTTAGTTTCTTCTAGATCAAAGTTTCAGAACACAAGCTCTGATACCACTTGTTGATCCCAACTTAAGATCGATTCCTTGGCTTGTAAAGGTTAAGTTACTTTGGATAGAACCAAAACAACTATGGTAGAAACTTTGTGAATACTAAAGAGTATGCGGAATCTACTCTTTAATACTTAGAAGAATATTAATGAAACAGTAAACTGTATGAACAATGATATCACTGAAAAGCTCCAATATTATTATTATCAATAATATGAGTACTTTGTGTAGTACTAGGGTTTACAACCTTGAAGCTATATATCAAAAACGTATGAATGTGTATGTATCTAAAACCATAACCTAGGACCTCCTTTTATACACCAAGGAGTCATTTACAAGATAACTACATATCTTCTATAATTCTAATAGATAACAACAAATCTTTTAACCTTATAAGATATACACTGAATAAGTCAATACAAATATCTTGATACGTCTTTATCTCTTTAGCAGTTCTAATCTTCATGCAACAGTCTTAATCTTCATGCATCAATCTTAAGTTAGTACTGACAGTACTAACTTACTCTAGCAGTACTAACTGGTTTGTACTATCAGTTGAACTTGAGCAGTACTAACTGTTGGCTTGGCAGTACTAAGTATGAAGACTTTTAATTCCCTGCAAAATGTAAAAAAGTTTACTATAAAAAAAATGTTTATAAATTATTAATCGTAAAATTCCATTTCTAAGATTAGTAATCACTTAAGGTATGAACAAACAAATTATTAAGCATGATTAGTGATCAAGAAAATGTTTTTCTCTTATCCATCACATTTTTATAAAAGTATTTCATAAAAATAATTATACAAAATATTTTCTAATTAAAGGAAAAGTTTTATTAAAAACTTAAATTTGAAATTCAAATTTTCCCCCTAAAATGGAAGGTTCTATAACAGATACAACCTTCCACACAAAAAGACAAAACAGGAGCGTAGTCGACTGGGCGGCCCCCTTATAGGCTTGGTGGCCCCCAGATATATCTGGGACCGCCGGGACCGCCCTTAGTGACCGTTGGGTTTTCCTGCCTATAAATATTGCTCCATTCCTAGCAGAAAATCAGACCTCTTTGCATGAAATTTTCAGATTACTTTCTCTCTCTAAAAATCTTCTTTCTCTCTCTAAATCTCTTGATCACTAACATTCTTAGCTATTGTTTCAAGTGATCTAATCTCTTCTTCTCATCTCTTCTTTCTCAATCATGTGCAAGATAAGAACATTCGTATTAGCCAAGAAACAAATTATTATTTAGTGATCTCTCCTCTCTTCTTCTAAGTATCAAATCTCTATTGTAATTATCTTGTGTAATTGTGTGATTCGGATTGTGTGTATATCCGATAGTGTAGATCTTGTGAGTGTATAGTAATTGTGAAGTGGTAGATTGGTTCTAGGTAAGGTTAGGACTCGACATTTAGCTTAGTGTCAGAAAATAACGTAAGCGACGTGTAAACATTTTTCTCCGCCTGAAGGGAGCTTGTTGACATAGTGAAATATCGAGTAGGATACTTGGGGAGTGGAGTAAGGTGAAGAAGAGCTTCGTAGCCGAACCACTATAAATCTTGGTGTCTTGGTTTGATTGTTCCTTCTCTCATCCTTTTATATTGTTGTGATTGCTATTTAGTATTAGTTTAGATATTTACTTTGTTGATTCATATTGTTGATTGGTTGAACATAAAACTCGAATCTAAGTATTTTGAAAGCAAACTTTTAAAACGTAAAACAAACCTGTAAACTATTCAACCCCCCTTCTAGTTTCCACAATCTACCAATTCCATGGTATACAAATGGTAAAGAAGAAATGCCTTGAGTGTATCATACCAAGATTTGGGTTCTTGTTTAAGACCATAGAGAGCCTTTTTAATTTTAAAGTCATGATTAGGTTTTCCAAAGTCGACAAACCAGGAGGTTGAGCCACATAGACTTCTTCATTTATAAAACCGTTTAGAAAAGCACTTTTGACGTCCATTTGAAAAAGTTTGAAGTCATGTGCATAAGCATAAGCAAAGAGGATTCATATAGATTCTAATCTTGCTACAGGAGCATAGGTTTCATCGAAATCTATTCCTTCTTGTTGGTTGTATCCTTGTGCAACAAGTCTAGATTTGTTTCTAGATACGACACCATTTTCATCTAGTTTATTTTTAAATAACCATTTAGTACCTATTATGGTTTGGTTATCAGGCTAAGGAACAAGAGTCCAAACATCATTTGTTTTGAATTCGTTTAATTCTTCTTGCATAACCATAGTCCAACTTTCATCTTGTATGGCTTCTTTGACATTTTTAGGTTCTATGAAAGACACGAAACAAAATAAGTTACTTTCAATTTGGACTTGAGATCTTAAGGTTCTTTTATTAACCTTACCTATAATTGAATCTATGGGATGGTCTTTGGTTTCCTTGATGTTAACAATTTCTTTGTTTAATGGTTCATTTTCCTTTATTTCTATGTCTTGTATTTGGTTTTCTGTGATTTGATTTTCTATTATATCATCATCTACTAAAGGTGATGACTTTAGAGGTGGACTTTTGTTGAATTTCACATTTAGAGATTCTTCGACCTTCATGGTTTCTTTATTAAGAATTACATATGCTTTACTATTAGGTGAGTAACCAAGAAGTATGCCCTCGGTAGATTTGAGTTCACATTTGGTAAGATAGTCCTTGGTATTAAGATTGAAACATTTGCTACCGAAAACATTAAAGTATTCTAAAGAAGGCTTTTTACCTTTGAAAAGCTCATAAGGAGTTTTTCGTAGGAAAGGTCTAATTAAGACTCTATTTAGGATATATGTGGAGGTGTTGAAGGCATTACACCAAAACTTTTGAGGGATTGATTGTTCATTAAGCATGGTTCTACTCATTTCTTGTAAAGTATGGTTTTTACGTTCAACTACCCATTTGATTGTGGAGTACGAGGAGCCGAAAAGTTTTGAGTGATACCATTAGCATCATAAAATGCTCCAAATTGTACTTCATTATCAAATTCCTGACCATGATCTGTGCGGATTTAGATGATATGACAACCCTTTTGAAATTGAATCTTTTTACTTAAAATTTTAAAGTGGTCAAAAGCTTCATTTTTTTGTTTTAAAAATCTTATCCAAGTGTATCTTGAGTAGTCATCAACAATGAACAAAGTGTAGAAGTTACCTTCGTAACTTTGGACAGCCAATGGACCAAACAAGTCCATATGAAGAAGTTCTAGACATTTAGTTGTTGAAACCATGTTTTTAGCCTTATGGCTTACGTGTACTTGTTTTCCAATGTTGCAAGTGTCACAATAATGATTTTCAAATTTTAGTTTGGGCAAGTTGCTAACAAGCTCTTTAGATGATAGCGATTTAATAAGTCGCATATTGGCGTGACCTAATCTTCGATGCCATAAGGTCGAAGTATCATCTATCGATGTTAGACAAAGACAATCTTTAGGAGAGTTTCCTATTTTCATTATATAAAGACCATTTTTTCTAGTCCCTCTTCCTATGGTAATGCCATCTTTAATAATTTCACTACCGGTTTCGCTAAATAGTACTTTGCACTTTTTATTACATATTTTACCAATTCTAAGTAAGTTAAAGCTAAGATTTTCTACATGGCTAACATCATGAATAGTAAGAGAGTTATGAGTGATTGTACCTTTTTTGATGATTTTGCTTTTAGTGTTACTTCCAAACACTACATTGCCTCCATCTATAGACTTGTAAGATGAGAAGAGATCTTTGTTGCCCGTCATATGTCTTGAGCACCCACTATCTTTGATCCACTCATCTGGTTCAAGCTTGACTTTTAGTCGATCCTCATTATTGTCAAGTGCCATGAGACAAATTTCTTCCTTTTAGGAATCATCTTCACTATCGCTCTAACATCCAACAACGAATTCTTTTTGATCGTTGTAGGAGTGTTTGGGAAAATCACTTATGAAGTGATTTAGATCTCCGCAATTGAAGCACCTACGATCTTCTTTCTCCTTTTTGTCTTCCTTGATCTTTCAGAAGTTCTTTTTGTCGTCATGAGGTTGGCGGATAAACTTTCCTCTTCTTCTAAAGAACTTTTTGAAATCTCTTACCACCATTGCATATTCTTCATCTTCACTATCCGAAGAGGATGCTTCTTCTTCACTTAGGACTTTTCTTACTTTGAGAGCAAGTGATTTGTACTTTTCTTTCTTGCTCTTAAAGATCTTAGAGACCTTTTCAAGTACTACCCCATAAACTTTTAGATTGTCGATAAGCTCGTCTAGAGGTAGTGTTGATAAGTCCTTGGATTCTTCTATTGTCGTCACCTTCGGATGCCATTTAGTAGGAAGAGCCCTTAAGAATTTCCTAACATGATTACGACTTGAAAAAGATTCATCAAGTGGCTTTAGTGATGTAATAATAGTATTAAATCTAGCAAAAGCACAATCAATGGTCTCATCATCAGAAATAGTAAATTCTTCATATTTTTGAACAAACAAGTCTATTTTGTTATCTTTTACTTGCTTATTTCCTTGATGAGTGATTATTAGAGAATTCTAAATATCATTGGCCATATCACACATAAAAATTATTTCATATTCTTTTTTCGGTAAAGCATTGTATAAAACCATTTTTGCTTCATCATTTTTGGAAATCATTTACTTATGACTTTCTTCATATTTTTCATAAGGAATGATTTCAACCTTACCTTCTTTTTGAACGGTAGGTTTATAGTTACCATGAACTGTAATATGCCAAAGATCAATATCTTTAGACTTCACATAAGTTTCAAAATGATTTCTCCAATAAATAAAGCAATTAGCCTCAAAAAGAGATGGTCGTTGCATAGATTGACCTTCCTTGAAGTTTTTCGAATCCATTATTGTTTTAAAGATTTAAAATACAATATATTTTAAAAACTTTGGTAACCTAGCTCTTGATGCCAATTGTGGAAAACTAGAATGGAGGTTGAATAGTTTTCTTGTTTTAAGATTTGCTTTTCAAATACCATTTTTGCTTCATCATTTTTGGAAATCATTTTCTTATGACTTTCTTCATATTTTTCATAAGGAATAATTTCAACCTTACCTTCTTTTTGAACGGTAGGTTTATAGTTACCATGAACTGTAATATGCCAAAGATCAATTGTAACGCCCCGACCCAAAAGGGTAGAAGTATTACAAATATGGTGTGACATCAAAGGCATACATAATCATAACACAAGCATAAACAGCGGAAGTCTTAAATAAATACCAAAGGAAAATAAGTCAACATGACTTAAGGTACATAAGTTCTTAAAGGACAGACATATCCAAACGAAATAACCGAAATAACAAATGTCTCGAAAAGCAACAAATCATATATCAAAACTAAGATCTCTAGGGTAAGTCCACACTCAGCACTCATAACCCGAAAGCAACCCCAACTCCTAGCTTAGATACCTGCCGCAGGAAAAGAAAGTGCGGCTGAGCTTACAAAGCCCAGTGAACAGATATATATAATCGAATTGGTTACTCAGTTACTAAAGGAATAGGTTAATGTGTTTGTTTTTAAGCTAATATGGATGATAAGCCAATCCGGGAAGGGCTTATAGGTCTTTTACAGCTTATTTTCATAAGCTGAGCTTGTAGATTAAGCTTGAAAAAGCAAATTTTATCCTTGTTTTGAGCAAGGGATTAAGGTACACTTCATTTTACTCTTTTTAGCTTACTTTACATGCTTATTGTTTATCTGCTTATTTTACTGCTTATGGTTTCTTATTTTATGCTTAATCTGTTTTTATATAGCTTAATATGTCTCTAGCTTAAAATTTTTCAAAAAATCTCTTTCTTAATTAGTTAAAACTGCTTTCATAGTAATTAGTACTACTGTTAAAAGCAGTTAGTAATGCTGTAGATTTGAGCTTATTTCTATGCCTTATTAGTTTAGAATTTTTGATTATTTAGTCTTCTTAGTCATAGGTTTAATCTGTTCTTGCTTAAAAAGGGAGATTAGAGATCTGTTTTGCTTTAAAAAGAAATTTTTATATTCTAAAGGGGTGTTTGGCATAACTGATTATTCAAGCTTATTGGCTTATTCAGACTTCTGATTTTACTTTTGATGCTTTGTTTAGTTTAGGTTAGCTTGTCTTTTCATTTGTTTTAGGTTTCTAGCTTATTTTCTTAGCTTATTAGGTCTTAATACTTGTTAAGGAGAAAATTTAGCTTTTTTAAATCTGATTTTCATGTACATGCTTGCAGTTGGTTCGCAGGCCTATTTTTTTATGAAATTTGTATTCGGCGTATTTAGCTATTTATGTCTTTTTCTCATTTGTCCCTTAGGTTGCTGCTTTTCAAAGTGCTTATAGAGTCTTAAAGATAGGCTTAAAATAGCTGCACGCGCGCACTCTCCTAGTATCAGAGTGTTGCTGTATAGAGAGATCTGCATAGCTCTCCTCCGCTAGCATAATCTTTAGTATTTTCCTTAATTTCTTCTTATTTTAGTTCTTTAAGTGTTAGATTTATTAAAATATGTTTTTGGTTTTTAGCTTGTCTACTATTGTGCTCTTACCTTGTCCTAAATGTTAGGTTTACAAATTAGTTAAAAGTTCTTATGGAAACTGTCTTTTATGTCTGTTTCCTTAGCTTCTTTAATGTCGTTAGCTTAATGTTTGCTTATTTTAAATCCTTGTCCCACGCTTATTAGGTTTAGGGATATTGGTTGTTTTCTAGCATATTTGCAGTTAATCAATAGCTCTATTGTGTTATGAAAACCTAAATCATTTAGCTTAAAAAGTCCAATTGACTTTTTAAGCTAAAACTCGTCATCTTTCATAGGCTTATTCTGGTTATTTGACGTGTTTAGAAACAGTCCATTTGATATCAGAAAAATTTCTTATTTTAGTTAGTATTAAGTTCTTCCAAAAAGAAAGAATTTTGCAAATAAAAATGGTTGGGTGTTAGCCGAATTGGGTCGGTCTCGAACTCGATGCACCCAAATCCAATTAATTCAACTGCAGACATTAACCATTTGCGCACTCTGCTCTCCTCCCTTTCTGCTAAAGACCTTATGGGCTATATGTGGATTCTCATAAGCGTGTTTTCCTTTAAGCCTTCCGGCTCGATCTGTGGGCCCCCCCCCCCCTATCCCCCCATTTCCAGCTCCGATCTTCATCAATAATCGCTGGGGGACCCCCCCCCTACCCCCCCCTCCCCCCCCCCCAGTTTTATCGCCGTCACCTTAGCGTTTCTAACAATAGTTTTAAACAGTTATTTTCTGAATTTTTCCAAAGTCTTTTTATAATTAGCCGTTTACTAGTTTTACACGAATTATTTAGATTCAATTTGTTGTCTAATTCATCATTGTGTTATAGACAATTTAATAGCAAAAACAAAATATAATTCTTTTTCTGAAAATTATTTTTAGTCAATTAGGATTTATTAAAATTAAATTTGCATTCGTAGGGGTTAAATTTGCTTTAGTTGCTTAAATGTCGCGTTTGGTACCTTCTCCCCCCCACCGGCCCGGTCTCGTTTTTTTATGCTTATGTGTTTAATTGTCTCTACTGGTTATTTGTTTTTCGTGCATTTATTTACTTGTCATTTATATTTAGTAGGACTTAGTAAACCAAATCAAAATCTTTGAAACCATTCAAATCACGCGATCACGGACTTAACGTCAATTTTTAATTCACGCTTCACCGAGGACAAACAACCCGGGAGGTTTTTGAGATAACTTTGGTTAAAAGTTTGTTTCTTAAATCCGACGAAAAATACTTACTATACTATAATTGTTTACATCCTTATATACTTATATTATATATAGTAAGTTTGGGCGTATCATTTTTGGCACCGCTGTCGGGGAAGCCGTGTTACGATTTTCGCGTTCCGTTCAAAGATTAGTGTTTTGAAGAACCTTCCTCGTGAAGTTATCGCTTTCCATTTGTAAATATTTTCTTCTATTAATAAATATAAAAATACAAAAGTATTTTATTTTCTTGATTTTTGTGTATATATATTAAATAATCACAAATACTTTTTCTAAAGTATTTGAAAATACCAAAAATATTTTCTCTTTGTTTTATAATACATAAAAACCCCAAAATATTCTCATTTACCCTCTTATCCGTTTAATTCTTTTTCTTATCCTTTATATTGTTTAATTCTAATGACGTCATATTACCAACCTAGTTGCTACGGGTGTGGAGGTCCTTTAGACGGATCGATTTTTCGACAATGTAATTGCGAAAGGTGTGGAAATATGCGTTATGGAGGAATTTGTTTTCATTGTAAGTATGATACAAATCCGAATTCTCTCAATTTTTCCGACTATCCTCCACAACCCCAATACGAGACGAATATTTGTGAGTTATGTGGAAACGGTGCTCATTATGGTTACGATTGTTCACCTTAAGTTCCGTTTGTTTACAATCAGAACCCGTGTTCGGGCAAAAAAATTTTTTTTTTTGCAAAACTTCGATAATAATTTTCCACTAACTTTACCGAATTTTTCACAACAAAATCTTGTTTGTGAAAACTGCGGGGGTCCTCATGCGACTTTTCAGTGTCAACCGATGAATCAAAATGATTCTAATTCTTTTGGTTTTGACCAAATTGAACCCCCGCAGCATTTCATCAATAATCTGAATCAGTTTAATAACGAACTTTGTAAAATGATGGAAGCTTATACGGAAAGAATGAATCAACAACTTGAGCAGGAGGCTTTACTTGCAGCTTAGAGAGAGCAAGAATTACTTGCTCAAAAGCAAGGAGCTAAAGAAGAGGAAGAACTTTTCACGTATTCGTCTTTTGTCAGCTTATTGAAGAAAATATTTGGGACAAAGTTTAGTGAGAGCAAAAGCAAAAATGGACGATATGATGTCGATTTGCTTAGAGATTGTGACAAAAAGAGTTTTATTGTATTCATAATGATGTTGATGATCTAATTGAAAGTGCTCTTAATTCTAAACTTCTCTCGATTAATTTGAATTCTCAACGTCTCGATGAGGAAAAGCAGGAAGTTAAGCATATCGTAGAGCAGGCGCCTAAATATAGAACTCGTTTTATGAAGTGTTTGAAGAATTTTAAAGTTATTCACAAGGATAGCTCTAATTTCTTTGAATAAAACGCCTCAAATTTCTTCGGTTAATGCAATCACACCCGACTTACCAACCGTGGAGCCCGATAACTCTCTAAGTATGGGGGACGAGCATCTTAGCACTATTCGGAAATGGGAATCGGACGATAGTAGTATAGTTTAAGTATGAGAACCTCGCGTCTAATCCCACGTGCCACGCGCACCCCCCGCTGCCCCCGGTATTTCCGGACAATACGTTTGAGTGCCCGTTTGTGAAAATCTTCTAATTTTAATGCTTTAAAAAGATCATTCTTTTTGATTTTTCCTGATTCCAAACAATGATGGTACTTCAAGTGTGACGATGATTTTGAAGACATCGAGTATCGTTTGAAGCATCACCCCCTGCGCCCCCCGATTCTGAGCTCATCAGCTTAGAGGAGGTGAATGATGTTGACTAAGAGAAGGAATATTTAGAAGATATTCTTCGAATCCAAGACGTTATTCTTCGAGAGAAATTATTGAACATCAATCGTCTTATTGCTAATATCGAATCTTTGAATGACAACCCTACTTTTGATCGTGTGCTCAAGTCTCCCGCCTCATTTCCTATCCCCGTCGCGGATAGTGATTCGTTCTTTGAGGAGTTTGATACTTCTCTCTCTTATTCGGTTAATTCTTTGCCCGAATTCGAGACTTTTAGCGATCATAAGGAAGAGACGAGTAGTGGCAGTACCACTACTCATGCTGATAACTCTCTTCCCGAGTATGATTCGTTTCATTCTGCGATTGTGCCCTGAAGGGGTGAGTTGACCAAAACTTGTTATGGAAACTATTTTGGGTCTGAGAACCTCGTGTTCATATGCTTAATATTTTTACACCCAACCCACCTGGATTCGGACTTCACTCCTTCGGACGATTCCCTCGGATCCGGTCTTGAAGTTTCTTTTCCTACCGGATCTAGAAACAAGATTTTTGATCCGGGGATATTCATTGAAGTCCAATCCGAGAGACTTTTATCACGGGATGCATTTGGTTTTTTTTTCTTCTCCTTTCTTATCTCATTGGGACAAAATCATTTTTGATTTTTCTAAGAGTCTGATGATGATTTTTAGTCGAGGGGCATTTCCTCCCTGGATGTCCTGTTTCTCCTAATTCCGCTCGCACCCTTGACACCTCCAACTATCACTAGTCCCACTGTCCCCAGGACGAGTCAAGCTTAGTGACTCTTTAATAAACAAGTGCTTCGTGGGTGGCAACCCATGCATATCCTTAGTAGTACTAGTATAATATTTATTAATAAGTGTGATGTGAGGAGGCTCGCCTCTTCCTTTCTCGTGTTTCGTGTTTTGTGGTTTTATGTCCAGGATTGCCGGATTTTTTGAAGGACTCTTTGCTCTTAGGTTTTTGTCCATTCATACATTTTGCGCGTGATAGTAGAGATCCCCGCTTCCATTTAGGGAATCCAATATCCAAATCTTATCGACTAACGTTTATCTTTAGCATAATTAATAAATGGCTTTAGATTTGCGAAGAGACCCCTTTATATTAAGATTATGTTTTGAAATTACTATGGGGGAATCTCACATTGAGGGGACATTGTGTATCAGTTTTAGTATGGGGGGGGGGGCTCTATCTAGATTTGATTTACCTGCCAGCCTGTTCTTACGGTAAACGCCATTTTTCCACCAAAAATATGTGATTTGTGTGAAAATAGCAAAAATTTAAAATTTTTGTGCATGAAAAAAAAGTGATAAATGTTGGAATAAAGTGATGAAATAAGTGTTGTGACACAAATAAAGGTGAGAACGAGAAATAAATTTTGATCCGACCGGTTTTATACCTTAGCTTTTTCCTTAACATATTTAAATCGAGTTTGTTGCTAGTCTTATGTAGGCTTATCCATTATGCCGAACTCGATTTATTAGAGTTAAGATTGTTGCCAGTCTATGTGACTTGTTAAAGTGCCGATCTTAATTCGCTAGGCTAAGCATTCGCGAGTCTCTTTCTTAGAGATTTTAAATTGCGAAGAACAAGAAATGATAGTGTTAATTATAAGTCATGATATTAAACGTGGAATAGTTGGTTTTCTTTCAAGCTCATAAGTATTAATTGTGGCTTTTTCTCCCATTAGCTTGTCTCACTTATTCTGCTTCAAAATGTTTAAAAATAAGATTGTCTCGGTTAGTAGAGAGAATGAGTTTAGTAACTTTCCTCTTGAGTTGAAAAACCGGAGCCTGAGCACTCGCCGCACTCCTGCTTGCCGCCCGCTTTTAGACTATCCTTACTATATATTTGATATTTTATTATATTATATGTATTTTAAGGTGTAGTCTGAGCGTGCATAAATGTTTAATAAATAAGGTTGTCCGGTGCAATTTAATTTTTAGTAACTTCCATTTGATTTGGAAGTCGATGATTTGAATTTTGGCTTATTATATGTATCACATGTTTATTGCTGTACTTATACCTTAAAGAGCCTTAGGGTATATGGTATGAGTAGAGTTAATCATTTTATTACTTTTTGCCTTAAAGATCCTAAGGGTATATGGCATAAGTAATGGTGTAAATAATATTACTTGATTTATGTCTTAAAGAGCCTTAGGGTATATGAAATGAATTAAGATAAAAGCAACAAAAGCCAAATTTTCGTTCACTTCATCGGTTTTTCAAGGATAAGGGTGGAAGCTAAATTTTATTTTCAACCGTCCCACTTTATTTTTGGATTAAATAAGTATCGAAACAAGTCTTAAAGAGCTTTCGGGTATATGACTTAAGTAAAATCTTGAGATACAAAATTAGGAATAAGGGAGGAAAAGTAATACACAATTAGTATTTATGAGTAGTGTTAGTATCATGACTTGTATTTGACAATGATCTTGTTTTTAAGCTTAGTATGGAAAAGTAAAAGTTGGAGACGATGAATTTATTTTGCTTGTTCCATGATCCTAAGTATTATCGTAGAATAATGAAAGCACAAAGTTATAAAGTGTTGAAATATGGAAAGTTATGAAAAAGCATTAAAAATGGAAAATTGTTGAAAAGGGAAAAACGGGGCTTTTCAGAGCTAATTTTTCTTTAATCCCTTAAGATGAATACTTAGCTACTTTTCGAGGTAATTAATCAAAGGGGATTAAGATTCTTAGTTTTCTAAAGAGTTATTTGTAATATTGCGTGATAACACAACAATACCTTAGTATGGGGGATTTTGGTCATGTTTATTTTACACATCATTTACTTATAAAACGAGCCCAAATAACCAAAAACGTGTGAAAAATACAATGTATATGCTTGTTTTTGTGTTTGTGTATGTGCAGGTACCGGATATTAAGAAAAAGACAAAATAAGGACAAAAACAGACAAAACCAAACACAGGCATGGAATGAGCGCGAAAAAACTGAAGCCGATGGCGTAACCATATTCTACGGACCAACCCGGGCCTACTTAATGGGCCAGGTCAGCCAAATATCAAGACTAAAAAGCCTTTTAATAATTATACAAGTCCATTTCTCTTAAATCATAATTCTAGCCCAAATCCAAAGTCAAAGCCCAATCTTAACAACCCAGTCCAAAGTCAGCCTTATAAACACCCTTGGTCAAAGTTATTGTACCCCTTTCACCTTCCCTCCCATATTTCACCATCAACAAGAGCAGGGTAAATCCCTTTCCCAATCCCATACATCTCAAAATGTTTCTAGAAGAACTACGGACACCTCTGACACCAAATTTGTCCACACTGGCAATTCTAGCAAAATGATTGGTTGATTTGACGTGGAGGGCATCTAACGGCCCAAATTGATTGATCAAGAGGCAGTTATTGATGGATGACTGAGATTAGAGGATTGAGGAGCATTAGAAGGGGTAGAAACTTCCCTGCTCTCCTATAAAAGGAGGCCTCACCACACAGAGCAAAATATCTAGGAGTAGTGTAGTGTAGTATAAGCTTAGTAGTATCTTTAGCTTAATGTTAGCTTAATAGTCTTAATTTTTTGTAATTCTCATTTTTAAAGCTTTGTAATCTTTAATTTTCAATAAAATTTAGTTTACTTTACTTTTGTGTCTTAAATTCAAGTTTTACTTCAATTCCATTTTGCTAATTATGATCATAAGTTCTCAATAAGCTCCCATAAGCTCTTATATACTACTTAAGCTTGTTATCAATCAGTTAAGCCCTTAAAAGCTTAACTGAGCTTATTAGATTACTCATTTCCTCCCCTCAATATACCTTAGCTTTTTTATGAATGATAAGCCAATTGTGGAAGGGCTTATAGATAATACCAACTTATCTATGATAAGTTAGAGCTTAATTCTAAGCTCTTAAGAGCAAATTACATCCCTGTTTAGTTGGGATTAAGGTACAATTTCTTTTAACTTTAGCTTAAAAGTGCTTTGCTTATTTTATGCTTATCTTAGTTTATTAGTGCTTATTCCTGCTTATTTGTTCTTAATTCAGTTCTATTATGCTTATTTAGTCTTTAAGTAGCTTATTGAGTTTAAGTAGTTCATTTTCCTTAGCTTTTCATTGAACCTGCCTTAAAAGCCTTTTTATTAGCTTAATTCTGTTCAGCTGATTATTGTGCTTATTCGTGCTTAATTTCTATTAGATTGTGCTTATTTGTTCTTGATTAGCTTAATCTTATATCAACTAGTGTAAGTTTGAGCTTAAATTCAGATCTGTGTTGCTTAAAAATGGAAAACAACTTTTTAAAGGAGTGTTTGGATCTAACAGTACTAACATAAGTTAGTACTGTTGGACCATTTTTGTCACTTAAATCCAATTTCATAAGCTCAAACTTAGCCTTAGAGTTAGTTTAATTCAGTTCTTAAAGGTTCAATTTTAAGTTTAAGTTTCTTTGCAACTATGATTTGCATCTGTGGTCTGCTAGTGTGGTAACTCAGCTTATTTGATTAGAACTTGTCTAGGTGCTTATTAGTATTATTTTCATGCTTGTTAGAAGTCTTAAAATGCAGTAGAAAGAGGTTTTCATAAAGTGTGCAATTGTTCTTTTGGTAAAAATCCAAATCTGTCAAAACCTAAGTCTCATTTTTCAAAAAGTTCAGAGTCTACTTTTCAATAGCTAAATTAGATAAGCTGTAGTCAGTTTTAAGATCTGATTTTTATTTTATAAGCTCTTTGGACATTAAGCTTCATCTGTTTTTAAGTTTTAAGTTTTAACTTTTGCTTTTTCTAGCTTAATCTTAGGGCTAAATATAGCTATTTTCCAAAATCAAGAGTCAGTATATACTGATTTTCATCAGCATATACTGATTTTTCCTTTTCATCTTTGCTTTTCTTTTAATTGCTTATTTTTACTTATTTGTGTCCTTAGGGTTTAAGTTTTAGCTTATTTTTAAGTTTTAGGTTTATCTTATTTTGTCTAATTCTCAAGTTGCTAAAGCCAAAAATAGTATAAACAGTTTGAACTAGTTTTTCTCTTAGCTTATTTGATTTTCAAAATGCTTTTCAATTGCTGATTTAGATAGTTTATAGTATAAGCTTTTTAGTGATATAAGCTACTAAGCCATAAGGTTCTGTTTGATTGCTTAAAAATAAGCTTAAAAAGTCCTATTTGGTTGTTTGGTAAACAGTTTTGAGTCAAAATGCTTATGAGCTTTTCTCAGCTTATTGCTTATTGATTTTGTTTAAATTTTGTTCAGCTGTGCTTATTAGGTTTGTTAAAGTTGATTTTAGCTTATTTGATTTTGCTTGAGTTTATTCAAACTTATTAGTTTCTTAAGTTTTGAGCAAAAAGCTAAAAATCCTTCTAAGTGTAAACTGTCACATTTAAGCTCAATTTCTGGCTTATTGCTTAAGTTTCATAAAAAGTAGTTTTAGTAAAATTTGCTTATTATAAGCTATTTTAAAAGTCTGAGTAAAAAGTTTTGCAAAAATAAAAATGTTAGGGTATAGGGAAGCCAAGGGTGAGCAGGGCTCGAACCCCTGACCTCAACCTTAACCCCAACACTTTTATACACACACATTATAACCATCTGCGCCCTTGGGACTTTTACATCCAAGGGTGCAAACACAATTTACTTAAACATTTTTTTGGTTATTTTCATAAATAGCACTCCGTGTGCTTATTTGATTTTTTCGGGCTTATTCGTTTAAGCTTTTTCAAAGCTAGAATTTTTCCTGCATTCTTCTCATCATAAACAATTTTTAGAATTTTTCTAGGATTTTTAGCTTAAAGTTTAGTAATTTTCGTGCATTTATTTAGATTAAAAACTTTAAAAAATCATAAAAAAATAAATTATAATCAAAAAAATAAATTTCTTTTTCTGAAAATTTTCTTTTAGTATTTAGAAGGTTTAGGAATAAAATTTACGTTCGTAGGGCTTAATTTTGAGATACTTGCTTATTTGTCGCGTTTTCTTTAATTCCCGTTAACATTTTTGAGTTTAATTGCTTAATTGCTTAGTCGTTTACTTTCTTTGCATGCTTTACGTGTTTTTATGTGTAGAATTAGGAAAACAAATCAAATCTTTGAATTATTCACTTGCGCGATCGCAAACTAAACCGATTGTCTATTCACACTTCGCCAAGAAAAAACGACTCGGGAGTTTTAGAAATTGCTTTGGTTAAAAGCGATTCCCTTTAAAACTTTTAGAATACGTATACTACTATACTATAATTGATTTCACCTCTTAATTACACATACTTGTTTGTGTGTGTGGTTTTTGGGATGGATCACATTCAATACAAATTCACTTGTGGGAATTGGTTACATGTGAATTTTCTTGTGATGATACTAGTGGATAACTTGAGATGGTAGTAGTGAGGGATTGAATCGTTTTTATTTCCTTTGGTTTCTAGTGTATAAGATCAACTATGTGAGCTTCTGAGAGTATTTTAGATTAAATGTAAAAGTGGAACCAGTGTTGTTTTCCCTTCCCATTTAATTCTTGCTCATCCAGACGTAAAAATGTGGAATAAAAAGAATAAATGAAGACAAATGAAGACGGAAGCGATGAGCTTGACAATGTCAAGACGGATGACGGCTAGCATACGACGAACTTCATCCACGAAGTTATGTAGCTCTTCTCGAGCATTGCGAACGTTCACAGAACAATCACACGACGAGGTACGAGGTTATCTTAAAGGTGGTAGTGGAAAAGGTGGACGGAAGGTATTTGACATCTATATAATAATAGAGACGATATTAAGGTTTTTGTGAAACGAATTGGACATGAACAATGAGTGACATTTTAATTTTCATTTCGCGAAATAAAAATACTTAAACATTTCGGATGAAATAATTAAGTTGTCGAGATTTATCGGCATATATTTTATAGCAACAAGACTATTATCATAAGAACGAGACGTTTACGAGATATTTGGAAAATTTTGACGAAGGATTGACTTTTTATTTAACATTTCGCAAATTAAAAATACTTTAATTATTTTAGATGAAATAATTAAATTGTCGATATTTAAGGATGAGAATTTAATAGTGACTGACTATTATATGGAAGACAGGTATTTATCGAATTTGTCATCATTCCTAGACCAAGACGTAAGTGGTTTGAACGATTCATGTTTGAGTGGTTTAGTGAGGATGTTGGCTTTTAGCTTTTGGAAGAGCGTTTTAACATATGTTGTTAAAAGACTAGAATATAAATTTTCGGATATGACTTTTAACGTTTGCGAACGCAAGTTAAAATTACTTGAATATTTCGGACAAAATATTTAAGTTGTCAAACCTACTTGGAGGAGTGTTAGATTTGTATCTAACTTTTCCTTGACAAAAGAGTGGATTATTTGCAAGAAGGCGAGATGATGATTAGGGGAATGTGTGAGTGAAAACTCTAGGGAATATAAGACGATTTTACGACTCTTTTGATTTTTAGATTTTTGCACGGACGCGAAGAAAAGTATTCTAGTTTGAGAAATATATATACCTAGATGTATAAGACATATAGATATAAGCATGCAAGTTTATCTAAGCATGCATCAACACAATAAGCAACTAGATTAAGGTGTAAGACTATATAACACTTTAAACATTAATTGTCATATATTAAACTAACATAGTGTATGTGCACAATTAACACGTAAGTCATGTAAAATAACACATACAAAACATTCTAATTTTAAATGCAATAATCATGTAAAACATGTTAGCATTTAGCATTTAGAAGCATGTGTCATTTAGATAAACTAAGAGGTATTTTATCTAAATATGACTGAACAAGACAAATGCCTTTATAATAGACTTGCATTTAATAGCTAAGCTAATAAACATTGAGCATCAAGAAAATCATGAAGGCATATAATTGCATTACATGGGAGAAAGTTATCTTCTTGAAACTCCAAAACACATATGTGAGGTGCATGTTGTCTAGATTAACTAAGGAGAAACCTAATTTCTACTTGCTTAGTGTGCACTTCTAATGAGATACAAAGTCCATCAATGTAGACTATCATTAGGCATATTAAGAAAGAGCCATTTAATCAAATTAGAGAATGAATATGAGACTATCACTAGTGGTGCTTAATTCAGGCTAAACACGACCATTTTTACGGGTTATACCACGAACCCAACTTCACTCTTAGAAGCAATTCAACCGTTCGGTCAAATTGAATTTCTAGTGCAATAGATTCTCCAGTAGTCATTCTCATGTTAGACAAAATAGAATTCCTGTATTTGCCTAATGAAGTGTTGCAAGGATAAAATTTGTATTATCTTTTCATAGAAGGCCTAACATGACTCAACTAACATGCTTTAATTCCAGTTCGCATAATCTTAATCAAGATGAGTAGAATTCTTAGATAAGCGTAAGCAAAATGTTTTAATCTTTTGTTCAAGATCTATAGGTTGTTTGGTTTCGATTACATATTGCTTGATTTAATGGATGTCTTATATTTAGTCATCTTACATGTGTAGTTGTCACATGTGATATTTAACGTGTTTGGTTTTTCAAAAACCAAGAGATGTGCTTATTTGTGACAATGAAAAATGTTTATATTGATATGTTTTATAAGAATGCTTCATTGCATTCTGTGAAATGAATCTCATCATATTATTTATCTAAATTGAGTTGTGATATCCCTTAAATGATAAATGATTGAGAAGATACATATTTTATTTTTAAACAAATATGATTTTCTAAAATTATTATTCTTATCAATGTTGTATACCATAATTGAATAAGTATTTGAATAAATTTATTTTTACTTGTTTATGCATTGATACATATTGTGATATGTTATTTTTCAATTCTAATAACTTATATTTTTCAAATTATATGTAACGTATTTTCTTGTAACACAACCATTTATGCTACGAAGAAAATAAGATGCATAAGATATATATTATCCTTTATCAATCGTTTAATACGATAAGTCCATAAAATCTTTAAACATAATGTTTCCCAAACATCATGTTATCCTAGGTGAATAAACAAGAATATTATTTTTATTTTAGAATTTTAGTTAAAAGTGAATTGTAGCTATGAGTTGTGCTTTTATGTTGTATGAGCAAAGTTTACATATATTGTTAGTTTGCTCGTGTTTGGTTTTTCAGAAATGACACATTTACCGATTGCATTGCAATGTAAATTGCTTGAATATTTCGGACGAAACATCCAAATCATCAATCCTACTTCATTGTGTATTTTATGCATGTATTAAACATATTAGTATAATATTTGAAACACAGTCATTGGACAAGTAGACTCAATATGACATCATCAGCACAAGTGTGAGTTATGATCCGATGCATATTCTTTTCATATAGAAAATAATGTAATTATTTTCATATCAATCAAGTGTGATTGAGTGATGTTGATCCAAGATGATATCTTTTGTTATGTTTTGATATATTCTTGAAACTAAACAAATAAAAATCCAATTTTATGTCCATACACGAAAACTTGTCAATTGGATTTAATAAAAATATCAATCATAATTTGAATAATGAATTGATATATTCTCGAAATCTTTCTTGACCCTCACGAACACTCATTTAAAAGAAAAGGGCAAAGGCCATAAATGACTAACTTACTTATTCAAATATACTAAGGTTCCTAGTAAACTCTATAAAGGAACATCAAAACATGTATACATTCAAATTTTAAACAAAATGAATAACTTTTTACATGATTTTACTAAAATACCCTTTTGTCTTCAATCTTCATCTTCCTCATAATTTTTCCTAGATTCCGGCGACTATTTTCTAGGCAACACCATATTTTCTGGCAATTTTTTTTTCTCCAATACTCTAGTTCCAGACCCACCCGCCATATGAAACTCAAGTACCTCTCATTTACACATTGGTCCCCCATAACCGGACGACATATCATTGGAACCCCTTCAGAGATACTTTCCAAAGTTGAGTTCCAACAACAATGACTCCAAAAGCCTCCTACCGCAGAATGTGCTAATACTTGTTTCTGTGGGACTCATTTCAGCACAAGACCTCTTCCTTTAATTTCTTCCATAAATCCGTCTGGCAAAAACTCAATCCACTCTGACCCATTAACTGAACCAGGCCAAACCACCCATAGGAATGGTTGTTTACTATCGGCTAGCCCCCAAGCTGTCTCAGCTAGCTCTTGTGTGATGAATCTTCACTATGATCCGTTATAGAGATATCAGTTCAATATACATCTCATACAATCATATCTCATAGTTAGTAATCTGTAATCACTTTAACAGATTAATAGAAATCAAGTTTAGTTTATTCATTGTTCTTCTTAATACTATTATGTAGATTCCGCATATACAATTAGTATTCATAGTCGGTGTTTCTATATAGTCAATCTGTATTTATACAAGTTGGCTATCACCCTTAGCAGGCTGCAAAGATCTGTTTCAGTTTGGGACTCACATTTAGGTGGTATCAGGCCTGTGTGAAACTCTGAGTAAGAGAGAAACAAAATACTAGTTATAAATCTCTTTCTTACAAAATAATCATGTCTGGTCACAGATGAATTTCCACCACACACCACCATTCATCATCCACAAAACAACCAACACAACAAACTCTCATAATGTATCACCATCAAAAACTTCCTTATTCTACAAAAAAGGGTAGAATTCGATATTTTTTGGGACATGAAAATGGAAACTATTATTTGGCCGCTACAGACTATCCATTTGGGACGGAAGTTATACAAAATGGGACTGGTCCTGTATCAATCACCACATATACACAAGGTCAAATCAAGGTTCTGCCTCTAAGGACTACAGAAGAAATCCTAGCCAGAGAAAGAGAAAGAAAAGCTAGGACCACTTTGCTTATGGCTTTACCAGAAGATCATCTTGCTAAATTTCATAAGATGACTGATGCAAAAGAGATGTGGGATGACATATTAAATCCAGATTGGTGGAAATGATGGAATCAATCGAAGATGCAGAAGTAGAAGTATATTCTAAAGCAACAGTTTGAAGGTTTCTCTGTATCAAACTCAGAAGGACTACATAAAGGGTATGACAGGTTCCAAAGTCTTCTGAGTCAATTAGAGATTCATGGGGCAGGTGTATCCACTGAGGATGCAAATCAGAAATTCCTTAGATCTCTACCTTCTGCCTGGTCTCAAGTTTCCTTAATCATGAAGGACCAGACCAGGGTAGACAGTCTCAGTTTGATGATCTGTATAATAATCTAAGAGTCTTTGAGAATGATGTAAAAGGCTCTACTGCATCATCCTCTAGCACGCAAAATGTGGCATTTGTCTCTGAGAACACCAGCAGTACTAATGATGTTAGTACCGCTTATAGTGTTTCTAATACTTCTGGTCAAAAAACTACCAGTTATGAACAAACTTTCATCTACTCATTTACTTTGGCAAATCAATCCAGTTGCCTATTGGATCTGAGGACTTGGAACAACTTGATGAATTTGACTTAGAAGAAATGGACTTGAAATGGCAGGTGGCCATGATTTCGATGAGAATGAAAAAGTTCTACAAAAAGACTGGTAGAAAGCTACAATTTGATGCAAAGGAACCAGTTGGTTTTGATAAAACCAAAGTCGATTGCTACAATTGCCACAAGATAGGCCATTTTGCTAGAGAATGTAGAACCAAAGGAAATAAAAAAAGTAGGAGAAAAATGCTTGGAACTCTAGCAATAAGGATGGGAGAAGATCTGGTAAGTAGGAAGACTCTAAAGCATTAGTGACCATTGATGGAGAAGGTGTAGATTAGACCAGTCACTCAAAAGAAGAAGAAGATTATGCGCTGAAGGCTTTGCAACAGCTAGCTCAACACATCAGGAAACTTCTGTTCAAATGGTGTAAAAGAGTTTATGCTAAAAACTTATAAAAACCTATATGATGCACTGAGTAGAAAACTTAGTGATGCAAGCATAGAAATAAAGGCATATACTCAAGGTCTTAAGAAAGTTGAAGCACAATTGTTGTCATCAACATGGTTAACTTTGGTAGGAAGAAAGATAAGGTTTATGAAAATTAGACGTAGATGATAAACAGATGTCCTAATTACCATAAGGAAAATATTGCAGAAGCTCAAAAGAAAAAGAAGATTTAAAGCTAAAGATAGAAAAATGGCCACAAACTCTTCTAAATATCTTGGTAAATGCTAAAAACCAAAATGGTGCTATATGTAAATTTGGGCTTGGGTTGGGATCACAGATATGATAGCATTTTGCGTTATGACAATGATAAGTTTTACAAAGTGTATTTTATGAATAAGGAAAAGGAGTTGGGAAAAAATACCTTTGTATGATACGTTTGTACAGCAGGAAGGAGGAATGCATGCTGTAACCCAACCTGAAGATAGGGAATTAATGCCTTCTGGACCATTGATGTAGAAATATATTACTCTCTATTTAATATGGTCCAAATCAGTCTCAACTAGTGAATTTTGAAACCCAAACAGTGACTTTGATACTTTGTGAATCAGATTGTAGTGTTGAAACACATGAATCTTTGCCTGGACCAACTGTAAATGAACCCAAAGTAGTAAATCAACCTAAGGTTTGGTCTGATGCTCCTATGATTGAGGAGAATGATTCAGATAGTGAAGATGAACATGTGTCTCAACCTACAAAGAACAGGAACATCCTAAGTTTTGTAAGTACTAATAAGCAAGTAAAAATCTAGGGAATAAGTTAAAGAATCAATTCACACATAGTTAAAAAATCCTATAGTTGACAAGAAAGGGTTGGGATATTGGGTTTACTGCAAGGAGCATGTTTTGTATGGGTTTTTGCATTGTATAAGCTCTAAAAGTGGTGGATGGGATCAATTTGGTAGCAATATTGCTACTGCTTTGATTTGTCTTTCCACTGGCAGAGTTTATAATTTTTCAAAACTAATTTTTGATGGCATGGTGGCAAACTTGAAAAGCAAAACAAAGTTTTTGATGTATCCTCGTTTTCTGCAACTGATTTTGGATATTCAAACGGAAAACAAACACCCTTATCTGGCTGTGACCCTGACCAAAAAGATTTTTGGGAATATGAAAAGGGGTTTTAGAGGGGCACCAAGACCTTTGTTGCCTGCTATGCTGCTTGTTGCTACTACTAATCCAAGTGCAGGTCAAGAACATCCTGATGTGGCTCAATCTCAACCATCATCATCCACAATTCCAGTACCATCTACATCTTTACCACCAGTACAATCTCCACCACCTATAACTGCTCCTATCCCTGCATCTACACCTACACCTATCCCTGAAACTGACCCTGAACCTATGGAGCACACTTTTGAGGAACCATCCCCTGCACACCAACACTTCTCACCCCCACAAGAGCATGCCCAAGGACAGATGACTGTGGATGATTTGCTTCAATTAGTTCCTCAATTAATGACAAGAGTTGATAGTCTGGAAAAGGATCTCAAGCAAACCAAGCTGACAATGGGGAGTGCTATTGTGAAGTTGGTCAAGAAGGTGAAGAAGCTGGAAGGTATTTTGAAAAGGAGAAATGTGGTCTTATCAGACTCTGAAGAGGAAGAACCTGAGGCTCAGGGGAGGAAAAGTCAAGATGATCCTCTAGTTTCTTTGGTACAAGGGCTGGTTACTCCTTCTAAGACTACTGTCAATGCTTCAGGGGAGGAACAAGTTGAAGACATAAGCCCTACTACATTAGAAGCAGCTAAAACTCTCTCCAGGGTTGCTTCTCAAAAGCCAAAGTCAATAGATAAGGGAAGGAGGTATAAGAGAAGGAAAGAGACTAAGGGAAAGAAGGTTGTCACTAGCTTGGATTTTCAAGAAGAAGTTAGTACTGGGTATGCTGAAGGAGTTAATACTGGCAGTATTAAAGTTAGTACTGTTAGTGGCAAAGTTAGTACTGTTAGTGTACAAGTTAGTACTGACAGTATTAACAAGTCCATTCCTTCCCCTGATAAAGGCCAAAGAGAAGGAAAAGCTCCTATGATCATTGAAGAAGCTCCTAAGAAGACTAAGGAACAAATTCTACAGGAGGAAGCTAGTCTAGCTGAAGCTATCAGATTGGATACTTTGGAGAAAGAAGAAGAGGCTAAACAAGTACACTTGGATTCTCTCTTAGCACAAAGAATTGCAGAAGAAGAAGAATTAAATGAGCAACAAAAGCAAAGAAGAGCTCAAGTTCAATTTGAAGCTCAGCATTACACAGATGAAGATTGGGATCTTATTAGAGCAAAGATTAAAGCTAATGCAGAGTTGTCAAAGAGTGTGCTAGGAAGTGGCTTACAAGGAGAAGACTTTGCAAAGAAGATGGTTGAACTAGTAAATCAAAGGAAGAAACATTTTGCAGAAGAAAGAGCAAGAGCTAAAAGAAATAAGCCCATGACCCAATCACAGCTGAGAACATATATGATGAATTACTTGAAGAATTAGGGGACATGGAAGCTATCTCAGCTGAAGAATTTAAGTTTTGAAGAAGTGAAAGAAGAATTTGATAAGCTGGTGAAGCAGGTTGAATCTTTTGCACCTATAAACTTTGAAGCTACAAAAGACAGTCTGAAAAGATTTGGTGAAGAACTTCAAACAAAGACTTCAAAAAGACTAAAGAGTGATGAAGCAAAAGATGATGAGTCTACCAAGAAGACTGGAAAGAGGAGGAAACAGATAGCTAGGAAAGGATTACATTCTAAATAGACTGATAAGGATGAATCTGAAGCTAGTAAAGATACTGATCCTATTTCAGGTACTAATATTCCTGTTAATCCTGTTCCTGTGGCTATGAAACCCCCAAGTATAGCTACTTATAAGATCATCAAGCAAGGAAAGGAAGGTGTGTACCAAATTGTTAGGGAAGATGGAACTGATATAGTGTACATAAATTTTGGAGCTATGCTGAAGGACATAACTAGGGATGATCTTACTGAATTATATAGGATTGTCATGAATAGATATGGTATGAATGGACCAGAGGATGAGCTTGAGAAGGTACTCGAAGATACTTTAGGGATATTTTAAAGAAATATGTTTGAGGAACCCTTAGTACATATTCATATTTGGGTTTATTAGGGTCAACAACGATCATTAGTGGAAGATATTATGTACTTGCGAGTACACTGTTTGAACTTGGAGTCAATGGATTATATATATGCTAATTGAAAGACAATATCCTTATCTGTGAGGTATGCAAAGATATGCTAGTAAGAACTTAAGGAGCAAACAGATGAGGGTTTGCTACAAATGATTCTTGAAATGGATGGAGATGCAAGTCTGGTATTAGGAAGTAATGGAGATGGGAGAACACAAACCCTTGGTGGAGGTGCTATGCATAACACAACAAATGGTGATCAGTTCTACCCATGTCTAAACTGACATAAGGAATTGGCTAGTCCGTAGGAGCAAGACTTGGTATAGACTTCTCAAATCCGTTTAATGGCTAACAATTTGCCCAAAAAAAAAATGTGTATGGTTATCAATCACCATTTTAGTTAGTAAAGATTTGGCTGGCCCACAAGTTTATGGTTTGTGGTAAAGGCTGGTGAAAAGGACCCCTATACTCTAGTCCGTAATATTATGGATTTTGGTAAAGACAAAATTAAAAATCCAATAATAGATGGTTGACACTTTACCAAAAAGTGGATGGTACATCAACTCACCAAGTTTCTGTACAAAGGAGTTGATATGGTAATCAATCCACCTGGGAAATATACCGCTTTTTAGGTGCAAGGATTGACTAGTCCTAATGCATAACGGCTACAGGTAAAAGCATATCAAACTGTTTATGGCTGTAATGGTTTGCAAACACATTATTGGTATTCAACTCCCAATGTTCATGTACTGAGGTTGAATTGGTTTATCAAGATCAAACCATAGACATGCCCCTTTCTGGTGGCCAAAGGTATCTGACTACTCTAGAGTATATGGTAACTGGTTTAAGAGACATAAATCTATTTAAATTTTTATTGATCTCACCTATCACAGGAGTTAACACACCTTGGAAGTGGATGACGGACAAAGTCTGAAAACTATATGATTTGATTTACATATAAGGTCAATGTTGCTGATGTGAAGGGAAGCTGAAAAGATTTGAAGAATAATTGCTGCAGAGTCAAAAGAGATGATTTGACGAATTGCAGATCAAGAATAAATAGAAGAGTTTTATTTACACACATCTCAGGAAGCGCAAAATGAAGACATTTAAGAAACTGAGTTCACAAGTGAAGATCAAGTTAGGGAGGATTGTTGGGAAATAGATTTTGTAAAAGACTTAATACTGGTAAAAACAGTTAAGTCTGGTAGTAATTAGTTTTGTCTGGGCTCGTACTAATGTTAACACTGCAGTACTAAGTTAAAGGTCCTGGCAGTACTAAGTTAGTATTGGTAGAATAGCAAGAGAGAGAGTAGATAGAGTCATCTCGCATATCACATCTCGCGCTTCACTTATTTGTAGGATTAAGTAAAATCGTTATCATTTCAACACCGTAGAACTACGTAATTGTCTTATACTTACGCGTTCATATTTAGGACCCTAAGGGATTGCAGTATATCACAATCGCGGCATATCAAAGTTTGTAACAGCCCTATTCAGGGTTTCCCTCTGGTGTATAAGACGGAACCCACGGCATAGAGTTTGATATATATGTATAGAGGCATTGTGTTAATAGTAAATCAATAGCAAACATTAGATTATTGTTCTTCTTAAATTCTTGTGTTAAGATTCTGCATTAACACTTGATATTCCTCTAGTCAGGGCTCTCACATAGTTGATTTGGATTTATTCAAGGTTAAAATTTGTCTTAACAAACAGGCTTATATAGATAAGAACAAGGACTACATATTTTTACAAACTCACCATTGTATTCCTCACATGTTAAAAGTCCTCAAATCTAGCTCTACACCTCCCTCTGACCCATCTCATAATCACTTATTTACCTTCTTACGCAACAAGTGATTCCATCTCTTTAACATACACTCAAACATCTTCTTCCTAAAAAATCTCATAATCACACTTGCCTACTCTTTTCTATCTTATTAGAAATGTGGTTATAAACCCAAATCAATCCTTTGATATCATCTTTATCTTCATATCTTCATCTTAAGCATAAACCTTTCAACATATAAAAACCTTCACCAAATAATCTCAACAATGCCAACTCACATTCCCTTACACAATGTACCTTCCTTGTACTTGTGGTACTTCTATGTTCCCTACATTCCAAACAATATATTCTATATCTTTTCAAAACATTCTCCACCACATATTCACTATTCACCTTTTTCTCTAATGAATTCAAATTTCACACACACATATACTCTTTCATCTTCACCCTTGATCAAGACATGTCATCAATCCAAGTTCCCACACTCTTTTCATCTCAACCCTTGGATTACTTCTCAAACAAACACAACAAATACAACAAACACACTTTCTCTTATACCCTTGATCAAGCCACCTCATCAATCCAAACTCCCTCATTCTCTTCTCAACTATTGGATTGAATTCTTATCTTAAACAAACACAACTTCTCTCATAAACCTACACTTCTCACTCATACAACAAACACACCTCTCTTATCACCCTTGATCTTGCTATTCAACCAAGTGTATTCTTTACATACTCACCCTCCATTTCAAACAAGATTAAGAGGCTCCTTTCCATCACATTATGTCACATCATGACAACTCATACACAACTCATTCATCCTTATCCAACATGTGTTTGAAAGATTTGAAATTCAAATTTTAAATTCTCCCCCTTTTTTCTCCAAGAAAATAATATTCAAAGAATATACTCTTGTACCCTAACTAGCTATTTAAAATCTTTAGTTGGATCTAATAATTAGTTTAGACTTTGAGGGAATACCCCAAAATATCCTTTCCGTTAATCTTTTTCTCTCTTTACTTTTTCGGGAGATAAGCAAAAACAATTTGTCAATACTTCTTAAAGTTTTTATCAAATGGCTTATTTTTTTAATAGTTGGTTGACCTAGAGTGTATGAATAATTGAGGTCAATAGGCGTGAAGTATCAATGGGAGTTTTATCAAGATCGGGTAATTAAAATCCAATAAACCCAAACAAAATAGTTGGGTCTATATGGTGTTGTCCGCGCTGCAGCGACGGCAGCTTCTACAGCGCGAACAATTCATTAACAATTTAGGTTTACTTGGCCTTATAACACCCTCCTCTTGGCCTTCTTCTGTATTCCTCCCTCTTGTAAACATTCTTTCCTCTTTTTCTCTTCTCTAATCCTCTAAGTATAAACATCAAGTTTTCTTAATCTTCTCATCTATCATTTTATTAAAGTGAACACATCTCCGTAAGAGAGCCACACAAGTGCTTAATCTACACTTGTGTGTTTTGTTGAGGGTCTTCTTTCTGATACTTTCTATAAGAATTGAGTTCTAGGCTAGGTTAGGACTTGGTTCATCCAAATATCTTTTATACAATTGAGTTGTAAGGGGACTCTTGTATTCGTGGGATCAAGCCTAGATCATTAGGGATCATAAGCTTACAAGGGGAAGGATTTTAGAGTTTATAGGTTAAGTCGAATCACGGGTTCTTATGGGTGGATTTCGAGGACAGAATACCATAGGTAGTAACTCTTCTGTGTGAGCGCCGAGCTTTGTTGAAAGTCAATGGAGTTAAATTGTAGTCCACCATAAGGATTTATACTGGTATCGTTATCTGGTTGTCGAAGATTTACAACCTGTTGTACAGAAGACTAAAACCCCTTCCGAACCTATATATATATCCATGGTATCTTTTCTCTCGGTTCCTCTCTCTATCTATTATCATCTCATTACAAAGTAGATAGTACACCACTCGCTCTTTCCACGACTTAAGTATTATAAACTTTAAGCAGTCAGAAACCCTATTACCTCTTTACGGTATCTACCATGGTATCAGAGAAGCTCGAGATACTAAGTTTTCTCCTCCGTGTAAACCTTCAATAAGTCGTTTTAAAGTTGTAAATTTTTTTCTAAAAATTTGAAATACCTTTAACTTCACGTTTATTGAAAAATATAAGAGACAAAGTTGGAATAAAGATCATGGCTCAGAGAAACTATGTCGAGGGGTTGTTCTATGCAAATACCAACCTTTGCTAAACCCCTAAGGGTTTTGCTTTTGGAAAAGCGCTTTAAGACTTACGTAAAAGTACAAGATATAGACTTATTGGCAAGGATCCAAAATGAAGATTTTTATTTGAAGTTGAGATGAAGAAAGAAATCGAAGTAAAATGAAGGAAAACACTGTATGAGTTCCAAGGATGAGTAAAAGAAGCACATTGGTAAAGAACAATAAAGCAAGATGACTTTTTAACTGCCTACCGCCTTAAATGAGTAATGAAAGGGAGTTTTTATGTGTAAAACTGCCAAGGAGGTTTGGCTTACACTAATCATCACTCACCAAGGCAATTCACAAGTTAAGAATTGCAAGATTGATCTTCTCACTCAAAAATACGAGAAGTTCTCAATCTCAAATGATGAACCTATTGATAGCGGCTTCACAAGATTAAATGCTATTGTGACTAGTCTCAAATCTTTAGATCTGGATTATTCTAGCAAGAATCATGCTATAAAGTTTCTTCACGCTCTTCCATTAAAATGGAAAGCCAAGTGATGTCCATTGAAGGAAAGAAGCCAAAGATTTGGCTTACACTTCTCTTTAAAGAGTAATCAAAAATCTCAAGTTTTATGAAATGGTTCTTAGATATGATGGAGTAAGGATGAAGACCACAAAGAAAAGTGAAGTCATTTAGCTCTTAAAGCTAAAGGTCATAGGGAACCCAAACTAGTGATGGAAAGCGATAGTCAAGGAGGAAGTTATGAAGACATTGATGAAGAAGAAGCTGAGGCATTCAATTTGTTAACTAGGAACTTCTACAAGTTTTTCCTTAAGGATAATCAATTCGGGCGCGTCAATCAATTTGGAAATAGGGCCAATAGGTTTGGAAAAGGACGCGAAAATAGCTTTGGAAACCAAGGTGAGGAAAGCTCAAAGCCCAAAGGAGCTTGCTACAATTGCGGGATAGAAGGAAACTTTGCAAGTGAGTGTAGAAAGCCAAAGGAGAACAAGGATTTTGTTGGAGGAGCATGGAGCGATAGTAAAGACGACGATGAACATCAAAACGACGCAACATGTCTCATGGCGATCAACTCACAAGAGGTAGTATCCAGACCATCTAGCTATAATATTGATTTAAATATTATTGATTTGCAAAAGGAGAATGAGGAACTCTTAAAGCTTAACAAAGATTTTGATAAAATATTTGAAAAACTTTTAAATGAAAAATGACCTCTTGAAAAAGAGAATTCAAAACTTTCAAGCAAAATCAATGATCTTCAAATTGAAGTAAAGAAACTTGCAAATGATAAGAAGTGATTGAACCTTGCAAAGCATGTGATGTACTCACCAAAGAGGTTAACTCTTTAAAGAGAAACGCTTCTAAGCTTCAAGACAAAGCATTGAGCTTTTCAAAATTCAAAGAAACTAGCATTGCTTTGGACGAAATGCTAAGGCGTTAAATTTTTTCCAGATAAGGAGGTCTTGTAGTTTCTAAAGAATGATAAAACCACTTCCGTCTGTCAAAAAAAAACCAATAGGTTCGAAAAAGAGAATCAATCCGAAATCTTCAAAAATCTTTGTTAAAGCATTACTCAACTCACATTTGCCAAACCCGAAGGCTCCAAGCGTATTACCAAGAGTGGAAACAAGACAACACTCGAGCTCACATAATGGCCTTGGATACACACGACCTCGAGTTGACCCTAGACCGCTTCTACCCGCACCAAATTTGAGATCTTCAAACTCATATGCTTGAAGACCTTCTTTTTAAAACAATCGCTCTTCGGAAATAAGAAGATTTTATAAAAACCAAAGGTCTTCGTATCATCAACCTTAGACACCTTCAAGTCTTTGGTAGCTTACGATTAGTGAGGAGGAAAATCATACCCAAATCAAAGGCAAAAAACACCTTAGAGCGTTGGACCAAACTTTCAAAACTCCTATAATTTTTAAAACAATCTTGGTCCGTGTTCTCAAGGTACAACCTACATAAACTATGTGCTGTACTACAAGACCCAAGAATACCATATTTGCTAACCATAACGGACCCAAGAAAAAATGGGTACCACGACCTTGAATTCATATTTTCTTATAGGTGTGTCTTAAATGCGATTTACTGCCAGACGATTGGATTGTGGATAGTGGTTGCACTAAGCACATGACCGGGAATAGAAGATTTTTTACTTTGTACAAGGCGTATGATGGTAGAAAAGTCATATTTTGGAGCAACCTAATGGGCAAGGTCGTCGGTGGAGGTAATGACTCCATCAAGAGCAAACGACTACTGGTAAAGGAACATCAAATCCGTTTATGGCTGGTAGTTTGCCAAAAACTACAAAGCCAACTTAGTAGGATTGTTGCTGAAAAGATGTTGCTAAAAAGACAAAGTTGCTGATGCAGATGGATAGTGTTTAAAGATCAGATCAAGATGTGTTAGAGTGTTTGGATACATCCTCCAAGAACTTAAGAAGATTAACCTGAAGAAACATGAAGTTAAAAGAGTTCAACAATCATGTTTAGGGGAGGATTGTTGGGAATTATTCATTCCTGACTTAGTACCGTTAGTGATAATACTTAGTACCGATAGTTATAGTTAGTACTGACAGTACAAAGTGTTAAGTACTGATCAGATAGTTAGTACCGTTAGTAGAAAATAGTTAGTACCGTTTAAGAGATATGTATGAGATATCGTAGGAAAGGATATGTATTATCTTTTGTGCATTTTGTAAGTCTGTTAGGGTTTATCCTTGGTCTATAAAAGGAACCCTACGGCATTAGAGAGAGAAGAACAAGAACAACTCATCTCATACAACCATATCTCATAGTTAGTAATCTGTAATCACTTTAACAGATTAATAGAAATCAAAGTTTAGTTTTTCATTGTTCTTCTTAGTACTATTGTGTAGATTCCGCATATACAATTAGTATTCATAGTCAGTGTTTCTATATAGTCAATATGTATTTGTACAAGTTGGCTATCACCCTTAGCCGGCTGTAAAGATCTGTTCAGTTTGAGACTCACAAAATAGTTGCATACATGAAGTTGAGATGATAAACTACAATACTTCACATTACTGAGTGCTCATATTTAAATTTCATCACGCAACATCAAATGCACTATTCGTGATTGATAACGCAAGTACTATCTGTAGATTACACAGATTTATCATATGTCCACATTTACCTGAATCATGGTATATTGTTGCAGAAATCAGTCGAAGCTTCCGAGGAACCTTGCATACCTTGCTACAGAGATCTTTGATTCTAAAAAGGCTAAGATATTCTATGACGATGTTTAGAATTTTATTTGGCTCGACTAACAAACGATAAGGGTAACAACTATAATATGCATTAAGTTGTTGCAAAATTTAGTCATTTAGACGTCATAAATGTCTTGCATCATATATTTATGTATCAATTCATTATCATGTACTCAATGGGCTCGACACCGTGCAATTTTCCTTTCATGAGTCAGCTAAAAACAAACATCCCGCAGCGAAGAGGGGGTTGCAAACGCTCCGCAGCGGAGCGCGGGCAAACCCCCTCGTTCTCATTCAATTAGCATATAATCTAGTGATCTATTAGTTCAAAACTCTAGAGTGAACCAAAATATTTCCTCAAAGCTCTCATTGGCTGATAAATGTTATATGGAGTAAAACCTTAATATAATGGCAACGTTATAAAACTATAAAGGGGCGTTTGGTTCGCAATATGTTTTGAAAGGAATTTTAATATGTGAAAAAAATGTAATTTAAATGAATGTAATTCAAAGAGTTGTAACGTGTTGTAATCGTAATGTGTTGGAATTGAAATTGTTGTATTTTGTCACACACATTGTTTGGTTGGATCCCAACGTAATGTAATTCAAAATATTAAAAACAACTTAAAAAAATAATAATAACAATAACAATAAATAATAATAATAATAAATAAAGAATAATAATAATAATAATAATAATAATAATAATAATAATAATAATAATAATAATAATTGGAATTGTTGTATTCTGTCAAAGACGCGGTTACATTGCTTAAACGGATCTGAAAGTTCTCCATGGCTCAGGACATTGGGGCACGTGCTGCTGTTCATATTTTTAACAGGATTAACTTTGTTATTGCTAAAGGTGTGTGGACCCAGATAGTATCTCGGCTCCCCTTTAACTTTTTGTAATTATCCTATTTCTTCTAATAAAGTGATGTTATAAAATAATAATAATAAAGATAAGGTAATTCTCGCTCCCCTCTAACCTTTTTGTAATTATCATATATTCTTCTAATAAAGTGATGATATATATAAAAATAAAATAATAATAAATACTAATAATAATACAAACAATAAATCATTGGAATTGGTTTGATTTCTGTCAAAGACCGGTTACATAGCTTAAACGTATCTGAAAGTTCTCCAGAGCTCAGGACATTAGGGCACTGCTTCTGTATCATAGTGGATTTTAACAGAATGTAACTTTTGGTTTATTGCTACAGGTGTGTGGACCCATATAGTATCGTTCGGCTCCCCTTTGTAACTTTTTGTAAATATCCTATTCTTCTATTTAAAGTGATTATTATATATAAATTATAAAATAAATAATAATAATAAGAATAATTATTATAATAATAATAATAATAATATATAATAATATTAATAAATAATACTAATAATAATAAATAATAATAATAATAATAATAATTATTATTATTATTATTATTATTATTATTATTATACTAATAATAAATAATAATAATAATAATAATAGTATTAATAAATAATAAAATGTTAATAATAATAATAATAAATAGTAAAATAATAATAACAATAGTAATAATAATAAATAATAAATAATAAAAATAATTATAATAATAAAAAAATAAATAATAATAATAATAATAATAATTAAAAAAATATTATTATTATTTTAATATTTATATAATAATAATAATAATAATAATAATAATAATAATAATAATAATAATAATAATAATAATAATAATAAGAATAATAATAATAATAATAATAATAATAATAATAATAATAATAATAATAATAAGTATTGTTGGAACTTATTGAAAACGACCAAGTGTCATTCCTGCTGTTAGAAATGTTCGCTTCTGCTGATAGCATTAAGTCATTCCTGCTGACAGTTCATAGTAGACCATTTCAAGCTGAATAGATCGCAAACGACTAAGTGTCGTTTCTGCTGTTAGAGATGTTCGTTTCTGCTGATAGCATTAAGTCGTTCCTGCTGATAGTTCAAGTAACGTTCCTGCTGATTATGTTTCTGCTGGTCATGTTCTCGTTCCTGCTGACAGAGATAGAATCTGCTGATTGTTATTTATAGACGTAATTAATGTAATTAAGGAATTATAGTTATATTCTAGTATTATCTCATTAATATAGGAATGAGATAAATTAGGAAGAGATTGATATTGATGTATATCTCTTACGAGATTTTAGTTTTCTTGTTGACCAATTTAGGGTTTCTTCTCTATAAAAGAAACCTTTAGCATTAGGGATTGGCACCGATTGCAAATTAGAAAAACAATTTATTATCAATAGAAAGATCCATAGAGGATCGTTGTTCATATAGTTGTTCTTCTTTATTGAATTGTTTAGTTTCCGCCTAAACATTTGCTAGAGTCTCTCACGTATGTGCTTGTGATTACATAAGTACTATACAACCACAAAGGCTAGAAGATCTATCTAGTACCAGATCCTAACAAGTGGTATCAGAGCCTGGAGAGAGCCTCTGATAAAGAAGAATCACGTTTTACCACATCAAAACTTTGTTTCTCTAATCTTGAGTTATGTCAGAACCCATGCCTACTTTACCTACACAGTCACCATTCACTTATCCTAACCCTAATTCATCTGCTTCACCTTCATTCACTCAAGATGATACCTTCATGCCTAATCCATCTGCTTCACCCTCATTCACTCAAGATGATACCTTCATGCCTAATATGCCTGAACCCATTCAACCAATGCCTACATTCACTCAAACCTCTTTCTCACAACCTACTGTTCACACTCAACATACTCATCCTGCACAAACCAACTCGACTGGTCAGCAGTACTCTAATAATGTCCAGTCACAACAGTTTCAACAGTTCCAAACAGCCACTATCTCTGCCAACAATGCAAAATTTCCTTATCTTAGAAGGAAAAATATGAGATATGGGCTATGAAGATGGAGTACTAGATACAGAATGCTGATCATAATCTTTGGAGGATTGTTCAGCAAGGGAACAGCCCAAAGAGGTTGGGAAAAGATGCAAAAGGAAATACAATTGTTTATCCTCCTGTGTCTCTTGATAAACATGTTGCTGTACAAAGGGAGAATAATGTGAGAACCTTGTTACTTCAGGCTCTACCTGAAGATCATATGCCCGATTTTCATCATTATGATGATGCAAGGGATATCTGGATGGCAGTTAAAGCTAGGTTTGGTGGGAATGAAGAATCAAAGAAGATGAAAAAGACTATGCTCAAACAGCAGTTTTCGGAATTCTCTGTGACAGAAGAAGAAGGCCTACACAAGGGTTATGACAGGTTTCAGAAGATTCTAAGTAACCTGAAGTTTCTAAGAGCCCTTCCTTCTTCGTGGTCGCAAGTTGCTCTGGCATTAAAAACAAGAGGTGGCCTAGAGTCAATGAGTTTTGATGATCTGTATAACAAACTAAGGTCACTTGAACTTGATGTCAGAATTGGTCATAGTTATGGTGTGAAAGTTGCTAGTGCTCCCACTCATTCTGCTTTCATTGGAACTGCCTGCTCTGGCTCTAAGCTATCCAATTTCCCTCTCACAGCCGCGTATTGTTTCCCCAATACAGTTTCTGTACATTTCTGGTCGTTCTGATAATGTAAAAATGTGTTTTACATTCTTTTGTTGCTGAAAATGAACAAGATCAAGATATGATCTATGAAGACTTTGACCAGGTTGATCAGTTGGAGATGGAAGAAATGGACTTAAAATGGCAAATGGCTATGCTCTCCTTGAGGATTAACAGGTTTGAGAAGAAGGCAGGACGAAAGATGAACTACAACAATCAGCAGCCTGCCAGATTTGACAGAAGGAAGGTTAGATGCTACAAATGTCTTCAATTGGGACATTTTGCTAGGGAGTGTAATGTGAAGGAAGTTAGACCCCCGCCCCCCCCCCCCCCCCACCCCCCCCCAACCCCGTGGATGATAAGGCTAGGGTATGTTCTGCTTTAATGGTCACGAGTTAAGAGAGACAGACGAAACCAAAAGCCTTTGGTCGTCGTTGAATTCTCTGATGGTGAAATTGGTCAGATCATGCGGCAGAAAACAAGACTGATGAGGTTGCAAAGGTATATGGGATGATGGCTGGACTTCATGCTGATAATAGTGGTGCTAATATTTCTAATGCTGCTGATGAGTTTGCTATGATGGGAATTTCTCCTAAGGTACAAAATTGTCCCCTTGGTTGTGATTCTAAAATTAATGATCTTAATACTATGTATAATAACCTTGATAGACTGTATAATGATTGTTACATTAAAGTTCAGGCATATCAGCATGCTGTTAAAACTTTAGAATCACAAAAAGATTGGTACCATAAAACTCAGATGGCTTTAGAAGAAAAGATTAGGATTTTATCTGCTAATCTAGAAAACACCACTAACACACTGAGTTATACTGAAAAATTACATGATCAGGCACAAAAAGAAAAGAAAGAATGGGAAGTTAAGTTTGAAGCGACATTAGCTAGATTTGAAAAATGGAAGGAATCTTCCAAGAACTTAAAAAATTTGATCGATAGCTCTATGTCTACAAGAACTAAAGTTGGTCTAGGATTTCAAGAGTACTTTGGAGTAGATGAAGTGTTTGACTTGTCCACACCTAGTGTCTTTTACTCAGACCCTGTTGAGAAGGAGGTTAAACCTCTTTACTCAACGTTTGTCAAGGCTGGGGAAATGCATGCTGTTCCTCCTCCTATAACTGGAACTTATATGCCCAGCCCATACCAGTCTGACATTGAGGAAACACAGGTAAGTTATGGTTCAAAGTCTGATAACAACATTTCTGACACTATTTCAGAATCTAATGACTTTGTCTCTTGTGATAACAGTGACAAGTCTTCAGACTCTGAGACCCATGCATCCTGTGATTCAAGCCTCAAGACCCAGACCAAAGACATCCCACCTGCTGTTGATATCCAGACTTTGCCAGAGTCTGATGTTGAAGACCCAAACTCCACCACTGGCAGTCCTAGTTTTTCTTGTTCGGAGAATGTAAAATCTCCTAGGATTATTTGTAATAAAAGTGGAATGAACAATAGGAATGTGTGTAAAAACAATTCTGTGCGTGTTAAGAAATGTTTTGTTTGTGGTAGTAAATTGCATTTGATTAAAGATTGTGACTTTTATACTTGTATAGTCTCTGTCCCTTATAAATCTAAAGCAGCATCTGTTCCTGCTGGTAGTAGGAATTCGTCAGCATCTGTTACTGCTGATGGATCTGATCCTGCTGTTAGTAGAAACAGACCAGCAGTCAACTCTGCTGATAGACCAAAACCTACTGAAAAGGTTGGACAACCTGCTGGTTGGTCTAAACGAGTTTCTGCTGGTAGACCAGTTTCTGCTGGTAGACCAGTTTCTGCTGGTTCCCCAGTTTCTGCTGGTAGACCAGTTTCTGCTGGTAGATCAGTTTCTGCTGGTTGCCTCAATCCTGCTGCTCGACCATATTTCAGACCATCTTTTGTACATTTTAATACGAATTGGCCTAACGTATATGATCCTATGATTAAGGGACGAAGGGATACTGCTGTTAAGACCTCAGCAGATTACTCTTGGAGGAATCAAAGACCACAATTTTGGGGGTCCAAGAGTAATGGTGGATCTCATCAATCCACATGGTTTCACACTTAATGATCCACAAGGCAGGCTCAAGTCAGAAATGACTTGGGTCTCTCAAGTGTACTAATATTTTTTGTTGTATGATTTGTAGGGTGATCCTAGTACAGATAATGACATAGGTATCGTTGATAGTGGTTGCTCAAGAAGTATGACAGGCAACAAGGAGAAGCTTGATGATTTTGTGCAGGTCAAGGGAGGCATTGTCAAATTTGGAGGTGGAGATGGTAGAATATCAGGAAAAGGCACCATAAAGACTTCAAAGTTTGACTTTGAAAATGTCTACTATGTTGAAGAGCTACAACACTTTAACTTGTTCTCTGTATCTCAAATTTGTGATAACAAGAACAAAGTTCTCTTCACAGACACTGATTGTTTGGTGCTTACCGAAGAATTCCAATTACCTGATGAAAGTCAGGTGGTACTCAGAATTCCTAGGAAATGTGATCTCTACACCTTCAGCATCTCAGAACTACAACCAGAACAAAATGTTACTTGTTTAATAGCAAAAGCATCCTTGGATGAATCCACCAGATGGCACAGACGGATGGCTCATGTGAACTTCAAAACAATCAACAAGTTAGCTAAGGAAGGTCTGGTTGCTGGGTTACCTCTCAAGGTGTTCACCAATGAACACAACTGTGTTGCTTGCAACAAAGGAAAGCAACATAAGGCTTCCTATAAACATATTTCTGCTGTGAGACTTATTACTGAAACTCTGCAATTGCTGCACATGGACCTTTTTGGTCCTACCAATATCAGGAGTATTGACCAGAAATACTACTCCTTGGTGGTTACTGATGACTTTAGCAGGTTTTCTTGGACATTCTTTTTGGGTACCAAGGATGAAACATTTTATGTCCTTAAAGAATTCATTAACTTAATAGAAAACCAGCTGAATAAAAAGGTTAAAGGGATAAGGTGTGATAATGGGACAGAGTTCAAAAATGCAAAACTTATTGAACTCTGTGGGGAAAAGGGAATTAAGAGGGACTATAGCAATCCCAGAACCCCACAACAGAATGGGGTTGCTGAGAGGAAAAATAGGACTCTTATAGAGGCTGCTAGAACCATGTTGGCTGACTCTAAATTACCTACCATGTTTTGGACTGAGGCTGTTAGCACGGCTTGCTATGTTTTAAACAGGGTGTCTATTACTAATCCCCATAATAAAACACCTTATGAATTGATATCTGGGAAGGTTCCTCAGATAGGTCATCTTAAACCTTTTGGGTGTCAAGTAACTATTCTTAATACAAGTGACCATTTGGGAAAATTTGAGGGTAAAGCTGATGAAGGCTATCTTGTTGGTTATGCTCCTGGTATGTGCTTAATTACACATACCTTTTACCTTTAAAAACGAGCTAAAATAACCAAAAACGGACTTAAAATGCCA
>BQNB010022119.1:0-63395 GCA_026074375.1 Tanacetum coccineum | reverse complement strand
GAGAGAGATTTAATTCACATTTTTGGTGATGGGGGATTTGGCGTATTCTCTGATTATCACTTTTTCAGGAGCCCTACTCGTTGTGAGTTCTTTAAGAAGCTCGAACATTTCTGTCATCTTATCATTTATCTCCTCCCGCAGTTTGAAAATGACATTCTCAAATCTTTGCATCCTTTCGGTGTGTGTTGCCATGTAGTACCGTACTCGAGCTTCGAAAGTAGTTCCTAATGCCTAGGGCTGAGGGAGTGGGCTGGTACATTCGCGAAAAGTGAAAGGGCTCTGCTTTGGTGGTTTATTCTGGTTTCGCGGGCGAGAGTTTGAGTAGACTGCTTTGGCATAAGCTTGAGGGACGTATGTTGAGCTTGGTCTGGGCGTCGGTTGCGATCCCTTTAGTAAGAAATTAATCTGGTCTTCGAGCTCAAGCAGTCTTTGGTCAGGCGTTTTTTAGGTGGGTTGAGGTGTAGAAATAGCTTTGACCGGTTTGACGAATTCTTTTGCGTCATTCCAGCCCTCATGGTCATAGAAGGCAAGGTTCTCATTAATTTCTCAGGATTCGTCAGGGTTCTTATTTCGGATTTTTCCGCCAGCGGCGCGGTTAATCTCGCACTTAAAATGAAACGAGACATGATCATAAAAAATCTGGATTTAAAGCCAACGATCAATGCCATGATGAGGGACTTTTTAGAGTAAATCCTTGAAACGAGTCCATGCTTCAGATAGAGATTCTCCATGATGTTGTTGGAACATCAGGATATCGTTGCGGAGTTTTGCAGTCCTTCCTGGTGGAAAGAATTGAGCAAGGAAATGGGTAGTAAGATCCTCCCACGTGGTGATGGATCCTGCTAGAAGACGTTCAAGGAAACTGCTAGCTTGAGGGAAAATTAAAATAAACGCAGACACGTTCTTTCCTTGTTTTCATTGTCAAGGTCAAGTGAGTCCACAAGTTTTAAGAAATCCTTGAGGTGTTGGTTTGGATCCTCGGACCGAAGACCGTAGAATGAGCATCCGTTTTGCACCAACCGGATAGTGTCGGATCGAAGAGGTACCACATTTTTCTCTACGGGGAGCTCAATGATATTCTTATAGCCCTCGTGGCTAGGTTTATAGTAATCTCTAAGGGTACGGATATGATTCGCGTCTCCTATGGTGGTTGACGAGAATGGATTACAAAACAATTAACACAAAGAAAAGATAGACTACGAGAAAGCTAATATACGGAATTAAATTCTCACTTGAAAGGATTCAAGAGAGTAGAACTAAGTTAAACTATGATCGAAACCTAATTATTCCCCATGCAGCGGCACCAAAAACTTGATGTGGAGGTTGCGAAGACTTCACAGGAAGTTTTACAATCACCTAGGCAGTGCACCTAATCGTTGTAGTGTAGTACATGCAAGACTCGGGGGTTCTTGTTGTTCTCTAAAGGAATAGGTTGGGAAGGCTTGATCACGGTCTAACAGAATTCTAGAGGTTGAGAGAAGATTATTTTTGTGTTTTTATATTTTATAAAAGCGGGTAAATCTATGGTTTGAGAGGTTGGTTTGTTTAACTAATTACTAGACTAATTAATATCTATTCTACTGGTGATAACTTTATGATAAGCAAATGTATTTACCTAATCATGTACTACTCCTCAAATTGCTTCTCCTAGATCCGTCGCTTTGTCACACTTGTGATGATCTGTGTAAGTATTTCCTAGGTCATGAATAGATTACACGAACCCGCCATCCATTTAATATTCCGTTAAGGTAATGCACAAGTAAGGTAGTATGAATACTATTACAAGGCCCTTAAGAGTATATTAAATGCATGTGAAATAACTTAAGAGGGATAAACCATATTAGGGGTAAGGTAGTATGAAGACTGTTACCGATGGTATCCTTTCTACACTACTCGCGTTTCCCTAGACATATCAAGACATGTTAACAGCGATATAGACAAAAGCTAGTTTCTAAAAGCCTAACGGGGCACATTTCATCAACAAAAAAACATCAAAGGATCACAGACCCTAATATCATGCAATCATAGATAAATACAAAGGAGGGTTTAACCCCCTAAATCATGCAAATATGCCTACATTACGTACGTAATCGTTTGTTTTTAGGTTTTTAGCACTTGGATGACTTTTGGAGGATATACACGTGACTTAGGCTTATTTGGAGAAGAAACAGAGAGGATTACAGACCTACACCAAATCTCTTGAATATTTATGCATATAGTGGCTGGAGACGGCATCACAGGCATAAAGCGACGCCGTCGTGATCTATATAGTGACGGCGTCAGGAATTTCACGACGGCGTCAAGACGTGGCTGACTTAAAGAGGATCTAGAATCATCTACGTGGCGACGGCGTTAGGATTTCTAAGCGATACTATTGCATCGATATCTCTATAAATATAAATCCGTTTTTATGGTTTTAAGTGTGTAACTTTGTATAAACCTAGGGAGACGAACTCTAGTCATTCTAGCAGCTTTATAGGTCATTTTTAGGGCCTCAAAACCCTATTGTACTACCTTGAATCCATGTTTTAATCAAGTAAGGTTATTTATCATTAATCATTATGTATGTCTATATATAATGTTTGATTGATTTATCTTCTTGCTTTCTTTATAACATGCGAGGCTAAACCCTCCTTTGTATTTATCTATGATTGCATGAAACTTAGATTTAAGATCCTCTTTGAATTTGTTTCTTGTTGATGAATGTGTGCTGTATGTGCTTAGAAAAAACAGCTTTTTGTCTGTATCGCTGTTGATATGTCTAGGGAAACGCGAGTAGTGTAGAAAGGATACCATCGGTAACAGTCTTCATACTACCTTGCCCACTATATGGTTGATCCCTCTTAAGTTATTTTACATGCATTTAATATACTCTTAAGGGGATTGTAATAGTCTTCATTCTAACTTACTTGCGCATTTCCCTAACGGAATATTAAATAGACGATGGGTTCATGTAATTCGTTCATGACCTAGGATATACTTACACAGATCATCACAAGTGTGACAAGGCAACGGATCTAGGAGAAGCATACAATATGAGAAGTATGCAAGATAGGTAAATACATTTGTTTATCATAAAGTAATCACCGTAGTCGTATAGATTTATAATTGATTTAGTTATTAGTAAACAAATCAACCTCATCAAACTAGATTACCCAGCTTTCTTAAGAAATATAAAAACACAAAAAGAATCTCTCTCAACCCCAAATTCGGTTAGAAACGGTGATCATGCCTTCCAACCTATGTAAAACGACATTCTGGACAACTTTTCAGTTTTACCCGAGAGCCGAAAACGAGCAGAAGATGACTAAAATACCCTCGCAAAATTTTGAACAGCGCACACAACGCGTGCCGACACGAAAAATAATTAAATTATATTTAATTATCGCATTTTATTAAATAAAAATATTTAATAAAATATTAAGGATTTTATTCAAAAGCGTTTGTTGACAACGCGAATATTCGAGTTAAAATTCATTTCTTTCGGACAAGGCACAATCGGGATATCAAATAAATAACAAATATTTTTATAAATATTATAAAAATATTTATGAAATACTATCAAGTAAATACTCATTTTTATCGGAAAAATAATTTGAAAAACAATGGCGCAAGTTTCGTGACTCGAATCGACCGTTAACTAGTTCAAACAAGTCCCGAACCGATAGTTATCAAAACTATGTTAAAAACTTACAAAATTAACCCTCATCTATAATGGACTTGCCACTTCATTTTATAACTTTTATTATATATATAAAAGTTATTATATTTTTATATAAAAAAACACACACACATAAGCACATGCATCTCTTCTCTCTCCCTCCCATTATTTTCCGGCCACCTTTTTTCCGGCCAAAATCCGACAACCGCCGCCGAAAAACTTTTCCGGCGAGTTTTTCGGCCGGATCCAAAAATGCTCCCCAGACTTTTCCGGCCGAATCCAAAAAGATTCCTCATCACCCGATCTCCCCGATCATCTACACCACGCGCCTCCACGTGCTGCCACCACCCCACCACTGCCACGCCATCACCACCGCGAGTCGCAACACCAACTCCCACGTCCACCACCATTGGCACCAAATCACCCCACGTCACCTACCCATCGCCACCAGCAACAATCATCTCGTCGTCATCACCACTTCACACGCACCAACATCACCACATCATCTCCGCACCACCACCTCCTCACCGCCACCGCACCACGCCACCAGCCATAAAAGGGTGCGTTAAAATTTATAGCACAATAAGAGTGCGTTTGGCTCGACAGAAACCAACCAGGGTGCGTTGGTTTTAGGTTATAAAGAATAGGGTGCGTTTTGGTTGTGGCACGAGAATAGGTGCGTTTGGTGATTTATAAACACTGAGTGTGCGACTGGTTTTGTCTTCACGAGCACAAGGGATCATTCGGTTGGTTCTGTGCACCACCAATTAGGGATATGTATGATTTTTATATAAAAACAAACGAGTGCGTTTGGTTTGGTTTGAACCAAGATTTAGGTGCGTTTGGTTTTTATAAAAGCACCAAAGGGTGCGTTTGGCTGTTGTAACAGCCATTAGGGTGCGTTTGGTTTGCGATAAACAGAAAAGGGGCGTTTGGTTTGGTCTATAATACGAATTAGGGGGTAGCGTTTGGTTAGATATAGATAACCTTATAAGGTGAGTTTGGATTACAAAAACACACAAGGAGTGTGTTTGGTTTGACAGTTTGACGATTAGGGTGTGTTTGGTATTAAAAACAGCCCACAAGGGGCGTTTGGTTGTGGGTTTAACAGCCCACAAGGGGCGTTTGGTTGGGCAGAAAACAACATAAAGGGGTGTTTGTTTGGTTTGGCAGATTTGCCAAACGGTGCATTTGTTTTGGGGCACATAAGATCATCTAAGGGTTCGTAGGTTATATTGCATTTGACTGATTAAAAATAACACGAGATAAATACAATATACAAACCAAAATATATTTGTGGTTTAAATTAGGTGAAATAAAAAGATGTTTATTACAATTTTTTAAGTTCAGATATATATATAAGACATATATACTATATATTAATAATAGTATATATATATAATTTATATATATATAAGAATAGCGGACAGTATAAAACACGCCCGTGGTTTGAAACATGTGAGCTTTGTTGGAAAGGTGAAAAAACATTATGTTTTATAAGTATGGGAAACGATATATAACCGGGGATAGTTCATTGATGATAGTTTATATAAAGTTTCTATATTTAGTAATGATTTACTAATGCTTATATTATTTTAAATCCATATTGGACTAAGTTATATTTTAAAGATACATAAATTTGTAGTTATAGCAATATCACCGATACAAAAACGAAACAATATAACTTTACTTACGTACAAATATTAGGACACACCCTAAAGATGTATCGAATAGAAATTTATATAAATTGTTGTTTTATATTTTATAATTGTAAGATAGAATATTATATTATACATAGAAGTATTTTATTGCGTATACAAAAATCGTTTAACTTATTTGGGTAAGCGTAATACTGTAGTTTTAGTTTTCAAGTACTTTTTATTTATAAGTGTGATTTCAGGAAACAGTCATTCTAAGTGGTTTTTAAATTATGTGTAATCGATCTTATTATATTAGACTTTCAAAGCATTATATATGTCACATTAATATTTGGATTGTTTTTCTTTTTTGATAATTCACGTATGGAGTATATAGGTTTATTTTCATATGTAATTTAGATACATAATATATTACATACTATGTCGTCACGTTTAATTATTATTTTTAACCAACCACCAAACGATTACAACTTGAGATCCTAAATCTTTATCTAACATGGCGCGTAGATGTAAGCTATCAGTTAGGAAATCCAAATGACAGTACCTAGTCTATGGACTTAGCCTTAAGATTAGTTGCATCTTCTTATCGAAGCCCTTCGTCTTCCTTTTGTTTGTGCATATAAGATTGCCACAAGAGAGTCGATGATCGCTCGACGAGAAAGTATTTACATCTAAAGTATTTATACCCCATTTATACTTGTTTTACATATATTTCTGGGGGTGAGAAAATGCGTTGTGCATAATGCGTTTACATGTTTGATACAAGTTGTTTGCATACACATTTACAATAGTTCCTAGGATACATCATTGACTTCATTTTTGGTCATAAATACATACTTTACTTTTGAAATGATTACGACTTAGCTTACGGATTAACTGATAACAACAGTTACTGCCCGGGTGGTCTGGAGGACACCGGTAACGGATACATATTTTTACGGTTCCTGCCCGGTGTCTTGGGGACCATAACGGGAGTAATATTCTTTAAAAAAATGCCCCGGGTATTCTTGGAGGGGCGACACCTGTGATGGGTATATAATAGTCTACGTCACAACTTCAATGACTTAAATCACTTGGAGTGGAGCGCGAATGTTAAGAATAGATCTATACGGTGTGAAACGCCCGTTCGGCGAGTAAGCTATCACTGTCAACAGAACGGTATAGCTGTTGTCCACGCGAGATGTTATAAAATAATCTATTCGGGATTTGACAAACCCCGTTCGGGGATTAGCCGTTAATGTTATCTTACACCTACACCCCACAACCCTTTAAAAGACCTCTTTGACAGTAATGAATAATGCTTGCGCCTAGCGGTGGAGGTTTGATCCTTTACCAAGCCTATGGTAATTTATATGCTATGACAGGTAATGAGTGTTGATTTTCCATTTCCCCATTATGTTATAATTTATTATGCACCCGAGTAAAAGAGAGAATCCCAAACACTTATGTGAGGTGCTAGTATATACTTTCCATGCTTTTAGTTACGATGTTTAGAAGGTTATGTTGTAAACTAATTTTAAAGAGTAGGTTAAATGACCCTCATATTGCTATTGTTTAGGTAGAAAAGCCCATTTGCTTGAGGACAAGCAAATCCCAAGTGTAGGGGTATTTGTTGAGGTGTCATTTTATACACTATTTCGAGGTAATTTAACCCCCTAAATCTTGCAAATATGCCCATATTACGTGCTTAATCATTTGTTTTTAGGTTTTTAGCACTTGGATGGCTTTTGGAGGAAACACACATGACTTGGGCTCATTTGGAGAAGAAACAAACAAGATTACGGACCTACACCAAATATCTTAAAGATCTATACAAACAATGGCTGGAGACTGCGTCGCAGGCATAAAGCAACGCTGTCATGATCTATCTAGTGATGGCGTCAGGAATATGGCGATGGCGTCAAGACGTGGCCGAGGTGCACGGGGTCTTACCGTCTCGCCGTTGGTACTCAACATCTTCACGGAGTTTTCAATTTCACCGGGTCCATGTCGGAGACAGCGAGGTAGTCATTACACCATTCGTGCAGGTCGCTACTTATGCGACAAGGAATTTTGCTACCTTAGGACAGTTAGAGTTACTGCCCCTGTTTACCGGGGCTTCCATTCAAAGCTTATAACACTTCTCCTTCCGACTTTCCAGCATTAGTGGAAGGGCGTGCTATTTGTTTACATCCATTAGTTTGTAAGGGCTTCAATGCAGACTTTGACGGGGATCAAATGGTTGTTTATGTGCCTTTATCTTTGGAGGGTCAAGCAGAGGCACGTTTACTTATGTTTTCTCATATGAATATTTAAGGATCTAGAATAATCTACGTGGCAACGACGTCAGGATTGCAAAGCGACGCCGTCGCATCGACATCTTTATAAATATAAATCCGTTTTTAGGGTTTTAGTGTGTAACTTTGGGATAATTTTGTATAACCCTAGGGAGATGAACCCTAGTCGTTTTAAGAGCTTTATAGGTCATTTTTAGGGCCTCAAAACCCTATTGTACTACCTTGAATCCATGTTTAAATCAAGTAAGGTTATTTATCATTAATCATTCAATATGTGTATGTGTTGTTTGATTAATTTATCTTCTTGCTTTCTTTATAACATGCGAGGCTAAACCCTCCTTTGTATTTATCTATGATTGCATGAAACTTAGGTTGTAGATCCTTTTGATGTTGCTTCTTGTTGACGAATGTGTGCGTTAGGCTTTAGAAAACCAACTTTTGTCTGTATCGCTGTTGACATGTCTAGGGAAAGACGAGTAGTGTAGAAAGGATACCATCGGTAATAGTCTTCATACTACCTTACCCACTATATGGTTGATCCCTCTTAAGTTATTTCACATGCATTTAATATACTCTTAAGGGCCTTGTAATAGTCTTCATACTACCTTACTTGTGCGTTGCCTTAACGGATTTTTAAATAGACGGTGGGTTCGTGTAATCCGTTCATGACCTAGGAAATACTCACACAGATCATCATAAATGTGACAAAGCAACGGATCTAGGAGAAGCAATCTGAGGAGTAGTGCATGATTAGGTAAATACATTTACTTATCATAAAGTTATCACCAGTAGAATAGATATTAATTAGTCTAGTAATTAGTTAAACAAACCAACCTCTCAAACTATAGATTTACCCGCTTTCATAAAATATAAAAACACAAAAATAATCTTCTCTCAACCTCTAGAATTTTGTTAGACCGTGATCAAGCCGTCCTAACCTATTCCCCTAGAGAACGACAATAACCCCCGAGTCTTGCCTATACTACACTGCAATAATTAGGTACACTGCCTAGGGGATTGTAAAACTTCCTGTAAAGTCTTCGCAACCTCTACATCAAGTTTTTGGCTCCGCTGCATAGGGAATATTTAGGTTTTGATCATAGTTTAACTTAGTTCTACTCGCTTGAATCCTTTTAAGTGAGAATTTAATTCCATATATTAGCTTTCTCGTAGTCTATCTTTTCTTTGTGTTATTTGTTTCGTAATCCATTCTCGTCAACCACCATGGGAGACACGAATCCTATCCGTAATCTTGGAGATTACTCCAAACCTAGCCATGAAGGCTACAGGAATACCATTGAGCTCCCCGTAGGGAACAATGTGGTACCTCTTCGATCCGACACCATCCGGTTGGTGCAAAACGGATGCTCATTCCACGGACTTAGGTCCGAGGAACCAAACCAACACCTCAAGAATTTCTTAAAACTTGTGGACTCACTTGACCTTAACGGTGAAAACAGGGAAAGAACGCGCATGCGTTTATTTCAATTTTCCCTTCGCGATCAAGCTAGAAACTGACTTAAACGTCTTCTAGCAAGATCCATCACGACATGGGAGGATCTTACTACTTGTTTCCTTGCTTAATTCTTTCCACCAAGAAGGACTATAAAACTCCACAACTATATCCTGATGTTCCAACAACATCAAGGAGAATCTCTATCTGAAACCTGTGTCTCATTTCTAAGGACTTATTACAAAAAGTCCCTCATCATAGCATCGATTGCTTGTCTTCATATTTAGATTGTTTATGATTATGTCTCGTTTCCTCTTAAGTGCGAGATTGACGCTCAACGGAAAAAAAAAATCCGCAATCAGAACCCTAACGAATCCTGTAGATATCATTGAGAAACTTGCCCTTGACCATGAGGGATAGAATGAGCCAAATGAATTCGTCTAAACTTGTCAAAGCTATTTCTTGCACCTCCAAACCCACCTCAAAAAAAACACCTGACGAAGGACTGCTTGAGCTCGAAATACAGATTAATTTCTTACTAAGGGATTTCACGTACCAACGCTTAGACCGAGCTCAACACACGTCCCTCATGCTTATACCGAAGCAGTCTACTCAAACCCTCGCCCACAAAACCAGAATGAACCACCAAAGCAAAGCCCTTTCACTTTTCGCGAATGTACCAGCCCAATCCCTCAGCCCCAGGCATTAGGAACTACTTTTGAAGCTCGAGTACGGGACTACATGGCAGCTCACATCGAAAGGATGGAAAGATTTGGGAACCCCATTTTCAAACAGGGAGAGGAGATAAATGATAAGATGGCAGAAATGGTCGGGCTTCTTAAAGAACTCACAACCAGCATGGCTCCTGAAAAAGTGTTAATCAGAGAAGAGACCAAATCCCCCGTCACCAAAAACGTAAACTCTATCTCTCTCACCAGAGGGGAGGAAGAGAGGAACGATGATAATGACGTAGTAACCGACGACGACATTAAAAATTATCGGAACAGAAACAGAGGTGTTAGTAAAGGAAGCCAAGACTAAGAATGGAGCTAAAAATAAGACCAAAAACAAGCTAATCAAGAAAGCTAATGACAAGAAAGAATCAGTGGATGCACCAGCTCTCACGCTTGTAGAGTATTACTGGAGCATTGGATCAATGAGAAATTAATTAGTGGTCGGTAAACCATTAATAATCACTTCACTTCATATATGGTACACGAATTAAACAAGAAAAATAAAGAGAAGATAAGAAGAAGTTTAGAGAGAGAAACAAGTGAGAGAAATGAAAGAGAATGGTTGATTTACTTGCAAGTGAAAATTACAAATGAGACCAACACCCTCTCCATCCTTGGAGAGGTGTATTTATAGTTAAACCAAGAGGCTTACATGCCTTGGCATTTCTACGGGCCGGGCTCGGGATTACTTAGGCTTACACCCGATACACGTGACCGATTAGCTTACCTAATATTCTTAATGAACGAACTTCCTTGTTCGACTCAATAATTGAGGCTAATAATCTCCCCCGAAGTGAGTTCATTGTGACACTCCTTTGTGAGATCAATTAGATTGCTTTTGTCATTAAGCTCTTGTGATCTTTGTCTCTATCTACGTTGTAGGCTTGTTCCTTCATGCTATGTGATCTTTGATCTTGAGCCTTTGTCATTGTCTTTTGACTTCGTCTTTATGTCTGAGATCTTTAAATCTATATCCTTCAGTCTTGATCGTCCTTTCCGCCTTGCGATCTTGTGTCTTGACCACATGCTCATACTTTCCATTATTCTTGAATTCTTGCTAACATTGCTCCCTTGATAGAACGTGATATCTTAAAGGAAGAATCTTGTAAATCAGAGTTTGCAGAAGTCTTTGTTTTGGAATCTTGAGCTTTCACTTGTTTCTTGAATCTGTGCTAATACTTATAGTATGTCTTTGTAGGTGAGATATGAGATGTGGGAATGTATCCTGAGGCTTCAGCTAGAATGGGATACCGCTACCACTGTATAACCTGCAAGTTTACGTTAGTGATAATCAATAGATATGGACGAGAGTGTCTTTGTCACTTCGTCGAATAAGGTTGCAATAACCATGGCTCCCAGTTAATCAGTATAAATATTGCATGTGATCAAATAGAATTCAAATGAATCTTCTTGATAGGGTTTCGTAGCTACACTAGCCGTTCTCATTACCAAAGCGTCTCAAAGAAGACAACACGGTAAGAGTGAATCAGATAGTTACTATCTTTCTGATTAAGACGTCAATTCATTTACTGGAACAAGTTTGATTCACATAGAATCGCACCATTGTTTTTTTCCAGCTGACACAAGTTTGATTCATATAGAATCACATAAGTAACCTACCAAGAGCTTGTTTGATGTTGGCTCTAGTAGGATTTCCATCTTCACTATGAATACTTAAGTATCACTCGGATGTTCTGGCAATACTACAAGGATAATGCGTAGGACTCTTGTTAACAGCTTGTAAACTTATTGGTGTTCAACAAGTGTTTGTAATGGAATGTGTCCTAATGAGATTTATTTTATTGATCTCTTGGCTCTAGACTCAATTAGTACGTTTTGGTTTTAGTACTCGGAGGCTGGAGCAGACTGCCACCTATTAAATATCAACTAACTCGGAGTGAGAAAGTTAATAGAATTCGTGTGTATCTCCGTGACAAATGAGACAAGTTTATGTTGAGAGAAACCTGAATGGCTGGGGAGGGTTGTGTATTGCATCACTGGGTCCATGATATCATTCTTCAATATCAGAATTCATCTTTGTGAAAACTGATAGATCATGTATTGACCCAGTTTCTGCTTAAGGTATAGGAAGGGCTGCTTTGTTTTCACCCTTTATCTATACATTTATTTTTAATTCTTCAACCCCTTCAATGCTTACCAAGACGTCATTACTAACACCTTGTTGTTATTGTTCCAGTGTTAACTCAGTCTTAGTCGGCATTATTCCCTTATACTCATTCATCTCCAATCATACCTAAGGACTGCTATTTCTAACTATGGAGTATCCTTGGGTAGATCCCTCCAGTTTTGGTTGGATCATAGGACTGATTCCTAACCTAACCACCTTATGACTTCAGAATTGTCATGAAATTAAGATGTTGTTGGGTATGAGATCGTAACCATAAAACCTTTTCCGTAGTGTATCAAGCACTTTGATTTAATTAGATCACTTATTATTTTTAAGATCACATTTTAAATACATTTCTCTCCTTATTTTAAATACTAATTCACTTAGTTTTTTGAAATACATTGTGATTAAAATTTGTCAAGAAAATTCCATGAGAAAAATATTATTAGAATGAATTATATGGAACATTAACTTGATCACTCTCAATTTTACATATGTTTGATACCAAAAAAAATGATACCAAGTAGTAAAATTAATATAAAATTGAGGGTTAGCATTGTTGAGCACACAATTTTGAAAGATTATGAATTGTCATTGAAGAATTCTTAAAAAATTGTGCTCAACCACTCAATCATCTTATAACATACAATCTATTGAGTAGTCATCATTATTACTGAGTTGTTATTAAGAGATTTTTGATAATGTTTTGAATACATAAGAATTGTCGTGTGATGATGTATCCAAAATCATAAAAACTTTGTTTTTTAAAAAACTCCCCCTCAAACATTGACTCATTTTGAAAATGACACCAATTATAGAAGAATTGTCTTGTAAAACTTTATGAGGGATGGAGTGTTGAACACATAATTTTGAAAGATTATGAATCGTCAGTGAGAAATTCTTGAAAAATTGTGTTCAACTTTTTGAAAAACATCATGTTAGAAGACTTCTCTTCTAACGCTAAGGATAAGTGCACTGAAACGTACACTCTCCTTTGTCGTTCGGGTCCGAGTTGCAATCTGAGAGTGATTACAAGTCATAAAGAAAATTAGAAATGACATGTTTTGAAAACATTTGAAACTCCTGTTCGAACTTCATTTACACGCCCGTGTCGATGTTAATCAACATTTCTAGGTACGTAAATGTTATCGATTCCAAGAGACATGTCGAGAAGATTCTTTTTGTGAAACATTTTCTGATTTTTTGATTTTGTATTTTTCTTTTTGAAATTTTATATTTTTTTATATTTTTCTTTTTTCAAAAATATGTACATGTTGATGTTTGATGAAATATCTAGCAGATTCATTTTTTAGAACCTCTAGTTCTGTTGGAGTCAAACATCGCATACCAATTCGTCTGACAAGATACTAAAACCTATCTTTAGGTAAGGCTTTAGTAAACATATCAGCTAATTGGTATTCAGTTATGATAAAGTACAATTCAATTATACCGTTTTCAACCTGTTCCTTGATGAAATGATAACGAGTATGGATGTGTTTGGTACATGAGTGCTGTACAGGGTTACATGAGATTGCTATGACCGACTGAGAGTCACAATTCAACGGTATTTTGTTGTAGTTGAAGCCATAATCCTTAAGTTGTGTCCTCATCCAAATCATCATCAGAAGACTCAACTCTGCCTTTAAACAGTCTTCTCTTCATAGGTTGTGGAGTTCTTTCCTTTCTCTTCTTTTCTAGTCTCTTGACCCTCAATTTCAATTTGGTGATCACTCTGTCTTGAGCATTCTTTTCTTCCTCTAAGGCAAGAACCCTTTTTGTCAAGGAGGTACAGGTTTCCATTAATTCCTGAATTAGTTCTATTCTATCCTCATCACTTCCAGGTGTGTAACCTCCTGAGAGAGGTGAATCATAGGGTGTGTTTGGTACATTATTCGTTAATTCAAAAGTATGTTCCATGCTGCCCTCCCCACTTCTAGATGTGTGACCTTCCAAGAAAGGTGATTGATTAGGCTTCTCAAGCACTCTCTCAGACCTAGTCTGGGCAAAAGCACCCCCAATGGTTTCTTGGCGCCTGGGACTGTCACCTGAACCAATTTCCTGAGAAAGAGTATCATTAGACATTGTCGTGGATTGGGTCTTAAGGATGTTATCACTGTGTTATGCTACAACTAAGATAGCATCAGTAGTGATAGCCCTTTCCACACTGTCACCCCCTCCTTATGGATAGCCTTATTTGTTTCATGGTCTAAAGGTACACTAGTCTGAGGTAACTCAGTGACCTTTTTGGCTCTCCTATGTTTTTGAGTCTTTTTTTGTTTTCTTTGATATGTAGAAGGAGATGGGAGTATTTGCTCAATGTGAGCTTTAGTATGAAGTTCATGGGAAACTATTGGAGGTGTTTCAGTTTGAAGTGATTCAGTTTGAGGTTTTGAAACATTTGGTTGTGAAGTAAAGGGTGTGGGTTAGGGTTCAGGGGGTATTACTGAACCTTCACCCTTAGGTGTTTGGTTTTGCACCAATATGGAGTCAAAAAGTGGAGTAACTTTGCCTGAAACTTTTGTACTTTTCCTTGCCATATTAGAGAAAACCTTTTTACTGTGTTTAGGTGTCTCATAAGTATCATTAAAAGGTTCTGGTAAATCTTGAAGCTGGTTATTCAAAAAGAGTTATAAAAACCTTGGATACATTAAAAATCTCTTTGGATCCAAGTTCCTAAACATACCATCAAAAATCAATTTAGAAAAATTAAATTTTTGACCCTTTGCTAAACAAATAACTGCTGAAGCCAAATTAGTTGGAAATTCATTCCAAGCAGATGATTTTGAACTTATACAATGAAGGATGGTATGTATTAGAAATTTCCATTGAGGTGAGAATTAACCTTTTTGAAAAGTAAGTTTTGTAGAAAGCTGTTCATATCCCATCAATGCAAGGTTTTCAAAAATTTCATCATTTGTTAGGCAAGCAATACCATCCGCATCATTAAAGAGAAGATCACTTATCAATGATGATTCTAATATGACCACAGCCTTGCCATCAACAATAGCAAGTATTTGCTTCACTGAATTGACTGTTTAGGAAGTAGCAGTATTCCAAAACTGTTCAATGTAAGAAGCATAGATAGTAGGACTTACAGTGAGAGCATAAGTGATCAAACATGAAGAGAGGAAGTCCACTATCTGATGAAACTCATTGTTCTCCTCTGTCTTTTCCAAACAAGCATCCATATTATGTTGATCGAAAAACTTTAAATCCGCCATATATTGATTGATTTATGAGAAGGGTTCTGGGTTTAAGTTCGTTGATGAGAGTATGAGGGTTTGGCAAAGTTAATTGAGATATTATAAAGAGAGCTTAAGGGAGTGATTTGACCAACTGAATAAAGTTGAATCTTTATCTTGAAGTAAAACTAATAAAAGAAAAAAAGATCAAGAATTATCCAAATATAGACCCCTATAAGCAAAGTTGTTGGAGGAAATATCTCAATAGTTATAATAAATTAATGAAAATCTATTATGCCCCGAATAGTATTAACAGTAACAAGCAGTACTAAATTTGGCTTAGCAGTACTAACTTTTGCCCAGCAATACTAACTTTTGCCTAGCAGTACTAAGTGATGCAGTTGTATAAACATGATAGTTACCAGTAGAAACCCAATACTAATCATCAATCTCATTACTAAAACCGTGTAAGCAGCACTAACTAAGCCTAGCAGCATCAACTTTTGTACTAGCAGTATAAAGTTTCATCCAACAATACTAAGAGATATCTAATAGAATTAACTCTGTCTTTAATAATTATACAACAACATGTCTCTATTCATCACAAGCATACTAGAGAAGACTAGATAGACATGTGAGAATTCATAAGGATCCATATTTATGCATAACCCATGAATAAAAGTTAAGAACTCTTATCCAAACACATTAACCTCCCCTCAAACAATACTTCGGAGATTAAGTAATCTAACGCTAGCAATTAGAAAGTTAAACCTGCTAACTTCAAAAGCCTTTGTGAGAAGATCTGCAACATTATGGTATGTGTGAATCTTAATCACTTGAATTAACTTCTTCTTATAACAATCTCTGATGAAATGGTGTCTTATCTCTATATGCTTGGTTTTAGAGTGAAATACTGGATTCTTCACAATACAAATGGTGCTTTCATTATCAATGTAAATCTTGGTGTTCATGAAATTGAATCCATGGTCAAGAATCTGATTTTGGATCCATAACACCTGTCCATAGCAGTTAGCAACATCAACATATTCTGCTTCAGTTGTTGAGTTAGCTACTATAGTCTGCTTCTTACATTGCTATGAAATTAACCTCTTGCCAAGAAATTGACAACCTCCTGTTGTGGATTTCCTATCAAGGCTAGCTCCAGCATAATCACTATCTAAAAAAGCTTCCAAGTCAAATGGTGAATCCCTAGGATACCAAAGGCCCAATTTAGGTTGGCCTTTTAAGTATCTAAAGATCCTCTTCACAGCATGAAGATGTGAAGTCTTTGGAGTAACTTGGAATCTTGCACAAGCACAAACAGCAAACATTATGTCTGGTCTAGAAGCTGTTAAGTACATTAATGATCCAATCATTGATCTATATAAGTGTACATCCACATCCTCAGCTTCTTCATCCTTGATCAATGCTTTGTTAGTCTCCAATGGAGTGCTTGTTGTCTTTACTGAGGAGAAATCAAACTTTTTCAATATATCAGCCACATACTTGTCTTGGCTAATGAAGATTCCATCATCCTTCTGCTTTACTTGTAACCCTAAGAAGAAAGTGAGTTCCCCCATAGAACTCATCTGGAATCTCTTGTGCATCAAACTTTTAAATTCTGTACATAAAGACTTCTTAGTAGACCCAAAGATGATGTCATCAACATACACCTGAACTAATAGTATATCACCTTTGTCCTTCTTGATAAATAAAGTCTTATCTATAGTGCCTCTTATAAATTCATTTTCAATTAAGTAGGTAGACAAGGTCTCATACCAGGCTCTAGGAGCTTGATAAAGACCATATAAGGCCTTATCTACCTTGTAAACCGATTAAAGTTAAGACTAAGGATAAGAGTAAGAACAATCAAACCACAACGCGAGGATTTATAGTGGTTCCGTAACGAAGCACCTCTTTCGCCCATACTCCAACTCCCGAGTAGCACCAAACTCGAGGAGTTTTCTTCACTTATGTCAACAAACTTCCTTATGGCGGAGAAAACTTGTACACAATGTAGCTTAATATAATTTACGACAACTTAAAGTAAATGTTGAGCTCTAATCTTAGCTAGAACCAATCTATCACAACACAACTTCATGACTTGTTCACGACTTCAACAACTTCATGACTTCTTCACAACTTCACAACTTCTTCACAACTTCACGACTTCTTCACAACTTCACGACTTCACTTCACCACACTACTTATAATCACAATACCTAACACTTACTGGATAAGATCTCAACGATCTAAACTATACTTACAAAGATCACCAAGAATCTAGCTACTAACCAACTACAAGATATACAATTATTTAAAATTGTGGATATGATATGCACAAGATTGCTATGCACACTAATTGTGTAATAATTCTTCAACTATTATGATGGATTGTATTCTTTCTTGCACTTGAGGAATATAGCTTGGATCACTTAGAAACAAAGCTTTTTGATTAAATGATTCAATGGATTTTAGAGAGGATAAGTTGGGCTTAGTTTTGGCAGAAGAATGAGTGCAAAGTTAAGAAAAATGCTTGAGGATAGTCCAGTATTTATGGCAATAAGGTCAGGACGGTAGTCTATGGGTCCAGCCCCTTAAATAGGGTGCCGGGCCCCACTTATAATTAAAGGGGCCCGTTCAATGTATTTAGGGGGCGGTCGCCTTTTCAGATTGATCCTCTTTTTTGTTCTATCCAGGGAGGTGTTTTACTGGAATTGGTTAGCCGTTTTAGGATCAGAAAATTTGAATTCAAAGTGTTTATTTTGAATATATACATTTCTTTAAATGTAATAAAATGGTTTGTATGGTTTTATAACATGTTTACAATTATTTTATAAAAAGTTTGAGGTTGAATAACAATTTCCTTGATATAAAATCCTATTAAGCATTTTATTTATTCATACCTGTAGTGATGTAATGTGAAATGAGATTTTACTACTAATACTTGTTTACGTTTAATATACGTTGAAAGTTTTTATATTTTTGTGATTATCAAAACGTAAAGATGTGAAAAAAAATTTTATTTATGTTTTTAGGCTTTTATTTTATCACAATCTCCCCTTTTTGAATGATTACAAAAATTCTAAACACAATTAAATGTAAAATTATTTTTTAACATGTATTTTAGTGAGTTTTATGTTATTTCTCCCCCCTTTTTGTAGAACAAAATAGGCATCGTCGAGGATTGCTAGTAAAATCGACAGAATAAATGCTCCCCCTTGATGTGTGCTCCCCCTCGTTCGAGGGCACCAAGGAATCGAGCTATGGTTTCTTGGCTACAAAATGGGTTTGAGAACATACACATCTTTTCTAACTGTAGGCAAAGAAGATAAAACTATGAATACAAACCAAACAATGCTCATTCATTTAAGATTAAAAATAGTATGGTAAAACCACACGCATGCATACATAAGAAAATATCATGCTGACATACATGAAATTAAAAGTACAAAAGTCCTATAACTAGTAAAGCTCCATAGGACTTGCATGCAAAAATGTAAGAGGAATCATTTATTTGTGAGACTAACATTAGAGCATGTTTATTTACGGATGTGGTTGGGCGAGGTGGTGTGATGAGATTGGTGGGTTGTGAGGCTGTGTTCAATTATGACAACATTTAGTGAAGTTTCATCACTTAACTCGAAAATGAGGGTTCTGGTTGGTGGATTTCAACTAGGCATGTGTTTTACCATCTGTGCTTCAAGGAAGGATTAATTCTAAGGGATAGGATGTGCTTCTCGCGGACGCTCGCGCGATATCGTGAAGGTGACTGAGTATCAAATTGGACATCAAGTGGGGTATTTGGGGAAAGAGTGAGAGTGATGTCCATTGATGCATTATCTTGAGTTGGAGGTAGTGGAGAAACTCTTGGAGGAGGAGATGTTGATGGATTCAAGTAACCATTTGGTAAGGGTGATGTTGATGATGTTGGTTATTTGGGTATGTAATAAATTGAAGATGAAGTACTGTCTTTGGTTGATGGTGTTTTGGAGGGTGCATTAGGAGCACTAGGTGATGAATTTGGAAGTTTAGGTGATGGAGTTTTTGTGTCATCTTGGGTTAAATCCACAAACAATTGTTTTGGTGGAATGATGTTGATTTTTGGTCTCTTGGAGACCTTGGAAATGGAAGCTCTAGTGGATGCCATGAATGTGTATGGTTGTCGATGATAAGTGAAGGAGATGGTGAATTAGTGTTATGCATTTGGAGGGAATTTATGGGAAGAGATTTGTTTAAAAATGGAAAGAATTTGGATAAGTTTAAGGAATTCCAAATGTTGTTCAAGCATTCTAGGTAAAGATAGCTGATACTAGGTAAAAGAAGGCAAAAGGCAGTGGAAAATACTGTTTTACCCGTGAAAAGCTAAGGGCGGTCCCCTTAAAATTAAGGGGGCCAGCCATTGTGAATTAAGGGGGCCGCCCACTGTTAGTCCCATTTTTCACAGAAAAACCATTTTTTGGATTTTTGTGAGGGTTTTTTTTTTTTTGGTGGTTTATTTGCAGCAAGCCCTATAGAGTTTTATAAGCATATTTAATCTTATAACATATAATAAACACATTAAATCATGAAACCAAAATGGCATAACTAGTTGATTTAATAAAACAACCAAAGGTTTAAGGCATCATAGCAAATAAGTACCTAAAAGATAACCAACATATAAGTCTTTCCGAATATATCGGATGATCACCACACAAGTTGTTAATAACATACACATAATCAAGTTAAAAATTGTCTTAAACTACATTTAGCCATCTAGTTCACTCCACTCCTATGTCTTCATTTCTTCTTCTTGCTAAACACTCCTTTTAGTGCCTTTCCAAATGACTTGAAACCTCCGCGCATCTCCTTATGCATTTCTTGCGTTTGGTTGAGCAAGGTGGTTTGTCGTTCAAAGAGAGTTTCATTGGTTTGTTAGGAAGCGGAAGGCATTTCGTAGTTTTGGTAGTTGAGTGGATTAAGAGACTTAAGATAGGTGGTAGGAGATGGAGTACTTGCACGAGAAGTTTCAACATCATCATCATTATCATCATCATGTTGATGAGATGACATTCCGTGATGAGGATGAGACGGAATGGTGTGCCTTGCCACGATCACTTCGAGGTCTCCGAGTTTGTTTAAGAGCAAGAGGACGCATGACTCGATCAACAATGTCATAAATTCCATTGTTGAGATGAGGATATACTTCCATGATGTGACGATAAAGACGAGTCAAGAACATACCGTATAGAAGATTGGCGGTTGGATTTGCTCTAGCACATTCAATTTGTTTGACAAAGAAGTAAGCAAGATTGTATTGTTCCTCGGCAACAACACAATACAACATTTGAGCAAGACAAGCGGGGATATGGTCCCGATGTCCTCCTAGTCCAAACACATTCTCTCGAATGAGTTCTTCCCATTGCTTCATGTCGGGGCTTAGTTCCTTAGTGAGGATTTGATTTGGAGTAAGGGTGACAGTTTGACTTTTAATGGTACGGTCTACCATGACACGTTCCAATTCAAGAAGTCGACGAATATCGTCGGGAGTTGGAAGGTTGGTGGAACATGGTCCCTCGGTTTCTTGAGAATACTCAAGAGATCCAAGGTCCCACTCGTTGGTCAACACGGCTTGACCGTTGTAAGGAATTTTGAGGATTTGACCGAATTGGGCAAGAGTGAGAGTTATGAATTCATGTTGAATCATAAAGGAGATGACAAGATAGCCATATTCATCGGTTTGAACCGTGACTTTACTATAGAAATCAAGAATGAATCTTGGAATAATCGGTTCGTTGATTTTAAAGAGACAATCGAAGCGAATGTTTGAAGAGACGCTCGATGTTGTTGGATTTGTAGTAGGCTTGATCAACAACAAGACCTTCATGAATGTTGCGATTTTCAATGGATTTGTAGAATTTGGCAATTGTGGGGGAAATGCCAGGGATTTTAGATACTTTTGGGATGTAGGATTTGGTGAGGGATATATCGATGGAAGTGGCTCTTGGCATTTTATCACAATTGATGTTGTTGATTTGTTTGTAATTGCCCCTTGCGAATTTTGGTTAATTGGATGATTTGAAGTTTGATTTTGGTGAATATGGTGGTGGGTTTTTCGTCACAGCAGGTGGAAGAGGGAAGAAGAAAAAAAATGGTGTTTGGCTATGTATTTTCGAATGAAAAAAAGAAGTTTGTTTTCCCAGTGGCCGGCCCCCTTAAATAATTAAGGGGGCCGCCCAACCTACACGGTCGGTCCCTTAATTTTAAGGGGGCCGCCCTCTGAAAAAATTTTCTTTGTTTTTTGGCCATTTTTGTGAGAATGATAAGTGTCAAAATACGTTGTAATATACTAGTAATATTATTTAATATAATCAAAAAGGAATACTTAACATTTTTAATTAACTTTTCGTTAAAAAATTAATTACTTCGAATGAGATAATCAAGTAGTTAAGTCGAATGAAGGATTAACGAGGATTAAGTGACTTTTTCAATTAACTTCTAGTTAATTGAGTGAGATAATTATCTCGGATGAAATAATTAAATGTCACGATTTGGAGAAAATCCAAGACGGTAAATATTGAATGAGTACTAGAGATGATATCGATAGACGTAGTAGATTGTAAACGTGAGGCAGATGTCGTAGACGATGGTTGACATGGATTCGAGACGATCGTTGAAGTCGAAGGGAGTTTGTTTCATTCATAGTGTGTCTATGATCGTTGCGTGACTAATCCTACTTCTATGTTAATTGTTAACCACTAGCTTGCTCTTCTTCATCTCCGTGAGTTTGCTACGTGGTCATAGAAGATTTCCATTTTGTAGACATATGATTATAATCTAAACGAAAGAGTAGTTCATAAAGAACTAATCTCTTCAAAGCTAGAAAACCAACAAATGGTATTTCTAGAGACTACACTATTATTTTTAAGAACTAATTATACTACATTATGATAGAAACACATAGACATTTACTTGTAATCTATATTCTACGAATATGAAGAGTGAGACGTACCTTAGACTTTAGAATAGTCTTCGTTAATGTCTTCAGAATGTAAATGATAAGGGTTCATGGGAACCTTATCATGAATTCTTTAGTCCGTAGACAAAGAATGTTAGTAGATAACATACCACTTCAAAGATTGTGATGACTTAGCCATTTGGTCCCCAACGTTTCATGTATCCAAAGTTATTGTTTACACATCTATTTTGCATTTGGTTTTGGCACATACATGGTGAGCAACTTGCACATTGAGTGAAATTTGGTTGGTGTGGACGATTCCACATTGTGTGATTAGTGTTAGGGTAATTTGGTCTACCATTGTCTCTCCTAGGTTGAGATGTTTTGGAACGAGGATGAGGATTTTCTTTTCTTCTCGGAGGAGGTGTTTTAGACCTTATTGTGGGTTTAGTAAATCCGACTCCGGGTTTTAAAGAAGGTTTGTAAAAATGTTTTACCTCATCATCACTTGCAATAGGGATTTTGGTGTTGTTTATAAGTATAAATTTTGGTTTTGAGTTTGGGTTTGATTCCATCAATTTTTCTTTTGACTCGACTTCTTGAGCTCTTACAAATTTTACTTGTTTGGTTTCGCTAGGTGATCCTTTGGTAAAATTAAATCCCAAACCGGTTTTATCTCCGGAAGGTTTTTGAGAACTTATTATTTTCTTAAGTGAATGACTACTATCATTAAATTGATTTAGCCTAGATATTTCTTTTCTAAGTTCCTCATTTTCAAACCTAAGTTCATGACATAATTTGCATTCTTCAATTACTTCCTTACCTTTTTCTAGCCTAGATAGTTTATCTTTTAATTCTAGTACTTCATTTTCTAATTTTATTTTAGCTTGTTTTAGAGTTTCATTTTTAGCCGTGACTTTTAATCCTAGTTTGCGTAGTCTACTATATTCATAATCTATGTCATTTTCGTCTAGTGATGATTGATTATCACTAAAATATTCGGTTTCAGAAAGTACCTCATTGGAATCTTTAGCCATAAGATACTTTTCGTCCTTTGTCTTCTCCTCTTCATCATCGTCGCTATCACTCCAAGCTCCTCCCACGAACGCCCTTTGATTTTGATATTTTAATTGTTTCGGACATTCTCCGATGAGATGATTTGGATCTCCACACTTGAAACATTTTCTTTCACTTGTCTTATTTTTGTCATCTTTATTTCTTTGGAATGATCTTCTTTCTTCATATGGTTGTTTTACGAATCGTCCTTGTCTTTTGAAGAATTTCTTGAAGTTTCTTACGGCCATGGCGTATTCTTCATCTTCACTATCGGAGGTTGAACTATCTTCATCACTAGATTCCTTTCTATCTTTTAAGGCAATAGATCTACTTTGTTCTCTTTTGCTTTTGACGGTTTCGGAGTCTTTCTTGATTACTTCTTCATAGACTTTTAAATTTCCAATAAGTTCGTCAAGTGAAAGAGTTGTTAGATTCTTTGATTCTTCAATTGCCGTGACTTTTGCGCGCCATTTAGGATGCAATGCCCTAAGAAACTTCCTAACACAATTCTTGCTAGAAAAACCTTCATCAAGTGCTTTTAGACTAGTAATAATAGTGTTAAATTTAGCAAAAGCATTATCTATTGATTCCTCTTCCGGAATCATGAATTGTTCATATTGTTGAACATGAAGATCTATTTTATTTGCTTTGACTTGATTATTACCTTGATGAGTGATTAACAAAGTATCCCAAATTTCTTTTGCGGTTTGACACATAAAAATTCTTTCATATTCTTTACGTGGTAAAGCATTATAAATTACCATTTTGGCTTCATTATTTTTAGCAAGTTTCTTTTTAAGATCATCATTTTGTTTGTGAAAAGATACAATTTCATCCTTTTTAGTTTCGGGATTAAATTGAATGGGAGGAAAATCACCATCGGTAATAACATGCCAAAGATCTAGATCTTTTGACTTCACATAAGTTTCGAATCTATTTTTCCAATAAATAAATCCATCACTTTCAAATAGTGGTGGTCTTTGCATAGATTGCCCTTCTAAATATTTTTCCGATTCCATAGATCGATTCAAGTTTTAAAATACAATTTATTTTAAAAATCTTGTTTAACGTGGCTCTTGATACCAATTGTGGAAAACTAGAAGGGGGGGTTGAATAGTTTACCGCTTTTTAAATTTAAGTTTTATGTATGTTTGTAAAACTTAGATTCGACCTTTTTGTGAATTCAATGCTTGCACAATATGAACAATGTAAATATATGAAATGATAAAGTAAGACAAGAGATAAGAGTAAGAACAATCAAACCACAACGCGAGGATTTATAGTGGTTCGGTAACGAAGCACCTCTTCGCCCTACTCCACTCCCCGAGCACCAAACTCGAGAGTTTTCTTCACTATGTCAACAAACTCCCTTATGGCGGAGAAAACCGTACACAACGTTGCTTATATCAATTTACGACACTAAGCTAAATGTCGAGTTCTAATCTTAGCTAGAACCAATCTATCACAACACAACTTCACGACTTGTTCACGACTTCACAACTTCACGACTTCTTCACAACTTCACAACTTCTTCACAACTTCACGACTTCTTTAAAACTTCACGACTTCTTCACAACTTCACGACTTCACTTCACCACACTACTTATATCACAACTACCTAACACTACTTGGTAAGATCACAACGATCTAACTATACTTACAAAGATCACCAAGATCTAGCTACTACACACAACTACAAGATATACAATTGATTTACAAATATGTGATATGAATGCAACAAGATTGCTATGCACACTAAGGTGTAATACTTCTTCACTTGATGATGGAAGTATTCTTCTCTTGCACTTGAGGAATATAGCTTGGATCACTTGGAAACAAAGCTTTATGATTAAATGATCAAAGGATTTTAGAGAGGATAAGTGGGCTGTTTTGAGCAGAAAGAATGAGTGCAAAAGGTGAGAAAAATGTTGGGGAATAGTCCAGTATTTATAGGACAAAAAGGAGGAGCGGGGTCTATGGCCGGCCCCCTTAAATAGGGTGCCGGCCCCCTTAAAATTAAGGGGGCCGCCCATGTAATTAAGGGGGCCGCCCCTTATTCAGACGCTCCTTTTTGTCCTATTCAGGGGAGGTGTTTACTGGACCATTTCTAGCCGTTTTAGGTCCGAAAATTTGAAATTCAAAATGTTTATTTTGAATAAAACATTTCTTTTAAATGTAAAAAATGTTTTGTGATGTTTATAAAAAGTTTACAACATTTTATAAAAGTTTCCTTTGATCATAAAATGCATCAAGCATTTGTTTATTCATACCTTGGAGTGATATAAGTTTGAAATGAATATTTACTACTAAATACTTGTTTACGTTTAATTTTACGTTGAACGTTTTTATATTTTGTGATTATCAAAACGTAAAGATGTGAAAAAATATTATTAATGTTTTTAGGCATTATATTTTATCAACAAATATGTATATATATTTTTTTGGATTTTTAATATTTATTTAAAAGAAAAATAAAATAAAAAATATATATATATTTTATATTTTTTTACTAAGTACGAAAATAAACTTTCCGAAGAGTGGATCTTCAAGGCATCAACATCGAAACAAAACGTGAAAATCGTACACCTCTCCCCGGCAGCGGCGCCATTTTGATGAACGTCAAAAACGTGTAATATTAATAAATAGTATTTCCCGTTAGATGTAAAAATTTACTTTAGGTAAAGTAATAGTCTATCTTTCGAGTGTCGTATCCACGGCGAGAGATGAATTGAACTCCATGTAAGCGTTTTGTTTGATGCTTGAATATCGAATATTTTGTTTTTGGTTTTAAACTAAAAATTTAATAAACTATAGAAAAACTAGATAGCAAATAACAAGCAATTTAACGAAGAACGCCAATTTACATAACAAGCACAAATTTAAACTACTCGCTACTCATAATGATCAAATAAACAAAGCTAAACATTTTAAACTAAGCTACACTAATGTATTGAAAAATGATAGAAAATGGGACCGAATTGAAGAGCCGCAAATAAACGAAAACCACCCAATTTAATAAGCTAAAGAAAATAATCAAATTCTTTCTAGCTTATTAAACCCTTAAGCTCCATGCCTCATGAGTTGGACCGAATTCATCATCACAAAGCAAAGTTAGGACAAATATAAAAATCTTAATGAAACTTTTACTCTCTTTTTCATTAAAACAAAGTTGTTAAAATTGTTTCTATAAAACTGTGTTCTTCACAAAGTTTTATCTACTCAGTTGGGCCAAGCCCATTACCAAAGTGGTATCCATTTGTTTTATACAGAAAACGTTAGGCCAAAATTATCAAAACCAAATTAAGCTACTTTTAATATTTAACTAGAAAGTAACTTATAAGCTTTTAAGCTTTTTGAAAAGAAAAGAGAGTATAAGGCTTAAGAATAAGCAGAGTAAAAATAAGCCGACGGAATCAGTTTTACTAAGGAATAAGCTACGGGTTGTTTTTAAGCACATACGATTCAAAAATAAGGTTTTAAAAGCCAATAAGCCACTTCATAAGCTCTCGAAAAGTAAAGTCGTCAAAGGCTTATTGAAATAAGCCGAGTATCTCAATACTCGTCGCACCCTTTTTGTGTCTTTCGAATCGAGCCAAAGTAAGAGATAAGCAAACCGAAACAAACTCAAAGTAAACTACCAAATTAAATCTAACAATATAAGCCATTGATAGACTTAACCGAGATGACAATAAGGAGAGTAGATCTCGAAATAAAGCTTATTCGAGTTTTAACAATTCCAAAAATAAGCGAACTAAATGAACCGAATAAAAGAAATAAGTATAAATAAGCAAAAAGGAATAAGCACATCAAGTGATATCAACACAAACCTTAAACATACTCTTAATATTAAGCCACAAGAGATTCGTTTACAAATAAGCAGGAATAATAATACCAAAATAGGATAACAACTACAACTCCAAAATTAAGCTAACTACTATTTTTGTTTGTGAAAAAAAAACGAAAACAAAAAAATGAAAGACAAGATATGAAAGATGGTTAACTAAAAAAAAGAAAGATATCTCTCAATCTCTGTTGCTGCATTTTTTATAAGGTAGGAGTGTAGGGCATTTCTTTTACTTGGACTTGGGCCTCACGTTGTACTCTTCAAACTAGGTCTAGCCCTTTTCTTTCTTTGCTGGGCTTCAGTACTAGCTTGGGCCGGGCTTCTTTAAGTGTTGTTTAGCTTGGCCTTTAATAAGTATGGGTCGGTCCGACCCACATAAATGATGTCGGGCCGGCCCAATAAGAGATGAAAGCACCGTCGGACTCGAATTTCCATGCTCTTTCCAATGGCATGCTCGGGAAATATTAACGACTTTGTCTTGATCTCGAAAAACGCGTAAACGTCTTCAAATCTTAACCAAAAGTCTCTGTTTTTGCGTCGTTTTCAATCCTTTGTACCTGCAAGACATAACAACACAAAACAAGCATATATTTGGCATTTTATGTCCGTTTTTTTGGTTATTTAAGCTCGTTTTATTGAGATAAAGGTATGTGTATTTAAGCACATACCAGTTATCCTTTTTATTTCATCTGAAATAACTTAACTACGAGTCCATAGACGGAGGCTTTATTTAGATAACCCCGGAGTCAAAATTTGGCTTTATTATTATTATTATTATTATTATTATTATTGTTGCAACATTATTAAACATCCCGATCATTTAAACAACTGCCACATCGGTATGCGAGCCGACCATGATCCAAGAGTCTTATTTCGCCCAGGAGATCCTTGACCTTTTTGAAGGCTGCAACATCGAGAGTGAACCGACCAGATGCAACAAACTTTTATCAGTCTCGGATTTATTATTCTTACTATGGGCCTTCTTTTGAAGACTGCCACATCAGCAGCGAACCGACCAGAGACAGTAAACTTTTATCAGCCTATAGTTCTTATTATTATTATTACCTCCACCCTTTAAACGACTGTCACATCGGTATGCGAGCCGACCATGATCCAGAAGTCTTATTTCTGTTTCGGTTTATTAATTTTTATTATTATTTATTAGACTAACTTTCAAGTCCTTATGGTCTTTTAACTACCATAGACATTGGTAGCGGAGCGTCTGGGAGTATCGGTAGCCTATTCCCCACAACACGGACACCAAAAAACCTCGATGTGTACCTTACTTTCACCTGAAGGAATCCTATGTGTACCTTACTTTCACCAAAAGGAATCTCTACGAAGGGATCTAAACTAAGAATCGCAAAAACTAAAGCAACTTTATTTATTCAACAATTATATAACGTTTATTAAGCTGGTGGGAGCAAAAAGCCACAATTAACTTCTGTAAGTTCTAAAGAGATCCAACTATTCCACGCTTAGCATCTCAACTTATATAAAAATCTATCATTTTTTGTTCTTCGCAAATTTAAAATATTTAATAAAAAGATCTGCGAATGCTTAGTCTAATAAAAACAAGCTTTGCATATTTAAAGTCTATCATGAAAACTTGCAAACTCTTGGCTCTTTCAAGCTAGAATTCGCGTTTTAAAGCTTCTTGTATAAAAGACTAGAAAAAACTTAAAATTAAATATGTTAAGGGGCAAGCTAGAGCGCAACATGCTCGATCAAGTCAAAATTTATTCTCAAAAAGACAAAACTATGTGTCAAAACACTTATTCTATTTTTGAAAAAAAATTAATTTTGGCCTAAAATCACATATTTTTGGTATTTTTGGTGGCAAAACGGGGTTACGTGAAGACAAGACAATATGCAAGTAAGATCAAATCGAAAGATCCCCCCATACTAGAACTAAACATTGTCCTCAATGTTTAAAAGGGTCTCTACGTAAATCTAAAGCCGTTTATTAATTATGCTAATAGATAAACATTAATCAATAAGATCTAGGATATCGGATTCCCATATATAATCATGCGAAGGATTGAAGATCGAGTGAACGATGGACAAAACCACGAGCACGAGAGTCTTCAAAATCTAGGCAATCCTGGACATAAAACACAAACCACAAAACACGAGAAAGGAAGAGGCGAGCCTCCTCACATCACACTTATTAATAAATATTATACTAATATACTACTACTAGGGATAAGCATGGGTTACCACCCATGAAGCGCTTGTTTTTGTGCGAGTCTCTAGCTTGACTCACCCCATATCATCATGATATTAGGGGCGAAACATGTGGAAGAGTAAATCTCCATTGGACTTTCATTCAAGATGCACATGAAAGTTCCACTCTGATGAAGTGCCACCGGTTCTAGAGAAGAAAAATGAAAAGCGGAGATGTCGGGGGATAGTATCCTCACTCCCGGAGGAGAAAAGAAAAGGAGATTCTACTAGATAGGTGAAATATGGAAGAAAAATTCGGATAACATATGTGAGGGAAAGATAATGGCGATCCTCAAAGGGTAATCTCATATATGTTGGAGAAAAAGTTTTATCATGAATCCCGGGGTCAAAAACTTTGTCCTCAGTCATCAAATCATCAATTGGAGCATCATACAAAATCTTCTTCCATTCATTTTCTTTATATTCCAAATCAAATAAATCATCATTCTCTTCGAGAGGCGGTTCATTGGTGAACCCCTCGAGTAAAAGCAAAGCTTATCTTAGGAGTAGACGGATCACGATGAAGTAGAAGCTCAATCTCATCAACGTCGCCACCTGGGTCAAAACATTCATCCTCATTAAAATCAAAAAGAGTTGTGACTAGCAAAGCTGGCTCATCAAGGTCAGAATCACAAGGGTCCTTGTTCTCGATGTCCTCTAACACCTCATCAAAAAGAGGATTTACGTCACTAGAGATGTATTCGTCATCGAATTCGAAAAGAGGGGAGAAAAAATTTTCTACCAAATCCCGGGGTCGAAAACTTTGACCATACTCTTTAAATTATCAGATTTATTATTTAAGCTTTTTGGGTCATGATCTAAAATCACCTCAAGAGGGAGATTAGGAATAGTTTCTTTAATAAGCAAAACTCTCATGATAAGATATATCTCACTCTGAATTTGTGTAACCGTTTCATTATCATAGAAATATCCATATCTAGAAAAGCATCGATCTCATCAATTTCGCCTCTTGGGTCGAAACACTATCTCATTAGCATCGAAAAGAGGTGTGAACAAGGCAAAGCCGGCTCATCAAGTTTAGAAACATAGGAGTCCTCGCTCTCGATGTCTTCTAACACCTTATTAAAAAGAGGATTTACGTCACTAGAGATGTACTCGTCATCAAATTCAAAAAGAAGGTTTGAATAAATTTTAAAATTTTCCTCCGGAACATCTTCCTCAAGAAGTGACTCGTCATCACTAGAGGTAAAATCATCATTATCATTGAAGAGAGGATTAGAGAAAGTCATGAAATTATCACAAAAAGGCAAATCACATTCACTGTCACTGTTGGACGTATCCTCGGACTCACTTGGGATTGGAACAAGGTCCTCAACACTAGACTTTATGAATTCGTCCGATTCCTTTTCAAGAATAGTGCTAAGATCCTCATTCATCATAAAAAGAATTGAAATGTCACGAAGGCTCGGTAGTATAAGCACTAAGATTAGCCGCCTGCTCTAGTTGCCGAAGCTCTTTCTTTTTATTAATTTCAATATTCATTCCATTGAATTTTCCCTTAAGCTCATCAATCTTAATTTCACATTCCCTTCTATAACGAATATCTATTCTCTCATTACGATAATCTTTAATCTGAATTTGATTAATTATACTTTGCATTTCATCTAAATACTGCTGCTTTAGATCCTCCATATCTTGGATACTCATTTCTTGAGGAGGTGATTGATCGATGGGATACTGTAAGGGTTGGTCAAAACCAGAATAGCTAGGATTAGGCTCAAATTAGTTTTGATTCATCGGTTGACACTGAAAACTTTCATGAGGACCCCCAAAATTTTCACAGCAAAGATATTGTTGTCGAAAACTCGGTGAATTTTATGGATAATAATTATCACTAAAGTTTTGATTGTAACTCGGTTCCTGCTCATAGACAAGCGGGAACCGAGGTGGACAATCATAACCGTAATAAGCGTCGTTCCCACATAACTCACACGAGTATGATTCGTATTGGGGTTGTGAAGGGTGGGTAAAAACCTTTGGAGGATCATTGAAAGAGTTCGGATTAGGAGCATCAATGAATGAATTTCCATATCTTGAAGCGCAAAACAAACAAAATCCTTCACTAAGATTATACCCATACCATTTGCAAGTACACTGTTGACAACATACACCATCTTCTAACGGATCTCCACAATGAAAAAAACTAAATTGGTCGAAGGAAGATGTTCGGGGTTGTGAAGGTGGGTATCAGGTGTTTCATCATTTGAAATGGAATCGGGGTTATGGACAAACTCGTCTCCGAAACTCACATTGGTACAACGCCGACAATTTCCACCGTTAAACGGACCTCCACACCACGAGCACCTTGAAAACCAAGACATGTTGAAGAATTATAGGATAAAAAGGTAAAGAGAATAAGAATTAAATGAATAAGAGGATAGATAAGAATATTTATAGATTTTTCAAATAATACATAAGGAAAAGAAATTAAAGAAAGAAAAATATTTTTGGTAACCAATAGTCAAAGGTGCACAGTAGATCTTTAGAAAACGCACAAAAAAGCAGAGGAGCGGGTAAGCGTGAAGCGTTTTAAAAACCTTCTCCTTTCGGGTCGAAGTTCGTAGGATCGACCCTCCTTATACCTCTCTTAAAGTTTGTTTACTAAAGGTGAGCCGATTTGACAATTAACACATGGTTATTTTTAGTTTTTAAATATAAAAGGAAAATATAAAAGAAAATAGAATAGAAAAATATTTTTTTGGGTTTTTATATAAAATGAAAACTTTCGCGGGGAAAGGATCTTCAAGGCTCGAACACGAACAATCCTGTAAAAATCGCTACACCTCTCCCCGGCAATGGCGCCATTTTGATATTCCACAAAAATCCCTCAGATATATATATAATATAAATACATATACATAAGCAAAGTATCATACAAATTATTCTTAGGAAAGAATAATAAGTAATCAACACGGGTATCGTTCTCCTCGGTGAGAGGTGAATGGAAATTCACGTTCATATCGTAAATCGAGCTTGATTGTCATTTTGGTTTTGGTTTTGGTTTCTAAATCTAAAAACGCAAAGGGAAAGCACATAAAGGCACGCTAGTCTAAGAATTAAGGCAACTTAAAAATCAAACGATATTTAAAGCAATTAAAAACTTATTAATAACTAAAATAAACTAACTAATTAACTAAAATTGACAAATTAAAAATCTAAAAACTCAAAATGCAAATTTTTAAACTTAAATACATTAAACTATTTTTTAAAACACAGAAATTATTTTTTTGACTTTTTAAACTATTTAAAACTATTTTTAAACTAAATAATACTAAAAATGAGATTAAAAATACTAAACTTAATCCTAAAAATTTAAGAAAATTCCTAAAAGTACTTTAAGCTAAAAAGGTGGTTTTCAAAGAAAAATAACTCAAAAAGCTAAAACGGATAAGCTGCTAAAAATCGAATAAGCTCAATAAGCTAAAACTGAAAGTGCATTTATGAAATAAAAGAAACAAACATATAACAGAAAAGTCCCAAGGGCGCTACTGGTTAAGGTGTTGGTGTTGTGAAGGTGAGGTCGCAGGTTCGAGTCCTGGACCTGCACTTTTTGTGAAAACATTTTTTTTTCAATTTTCTTTTTGAAAAAGCTAAAATAAGCAAAAATAAACAACTTTAACAAAGGACTTTCTGACAAAACTTAAAAATAAGCTAGAAAAAGCTATTTAAAAAGTGACAGTTAGCCTAACTAAAGACTAATAGGCAATTAGCTTAAACTGTGTGGCTTTTAGACTCAATAAGCACTAAGAAAAACAAATAAGCTAAAAACAGCCTCTCACCTAGACCTAATAAGCTTTAAGGACTAGGAAATAAGCAAAAATGCTAAAAACACTAAAAGGCAAAGAGACATTGGACATTAAAACAAAATTTAAAGGACTAAACCTCTACTTTTTAAACCAATAAGCACTAGACTTAAGTTGAAGGGTTAAAACAGAATAATTGAAACTGTTTGGCTTTTAAATGACTCAAAAAGCAAAAAGAAAACTTAATAAGCTAAAACAAACTTATACTTGAACCTAAATAACACTTAAAAATTGGGAAAACCCAGAAAATAAACAGACACAAGAAACTTAAAAACACTAAAACGCAATAAGACAGCAGACTCTAAAACAGAACTTAAAGGACTTTTTTACTATCATTAAAGCTAGAATAAAAGACTAATAAGCACTTTAGGAAAAGCTAAAAAGATGAAAACAGATAAAGAATGACACTCAAATGACCCAAATAAGTTGGAAGTAAGCATATTGGTTTAAGAAAGAAGCTAGAAAAAGCAATTGAAAATGACAAACTTAACTATTATTTTTGGCTTTTTTGATTTTGAAATCAAAACTTGAAACTAAAATTAAGACTCTAAACTACTTTTGACACACTAAAACCTCAAAACAGATTGAGTTTATACTATTATAAGCTGAATTCTACCAAATTTGACCAAAGCTAAGCTAGAATGTGACCACTATCAACCTGCAATAAAAAAACTATTAGCACTACAAAAACTACTTAACTGACTTTGAGCTAAAATACTATAAAAGGCTTTTTTTCAAAAAAACTACTTCCCAAAAACAGATGAACCTTGATGCATATGAAACCAATTTCTAACACCAAAACACTCCTTAAGAAGAGTTTAAACAAAATTTATCAAATAAGCAATTTGAAAACTATTAAGATTAGCAGACTTGGGAATTAGTTAAAACAATCTTCAAAACTAAACAAAGCTAATTTTAAACTTATGGAAACTATTATTTAGACTAAATAAGAGCTTATTAAAACTGACCTAATGACCAAAAATAACCCTAGCAGTCTTAACTATTGTTAAGACTGCTTGTCCCAAACACTCCTTTAAAACTTTTACATACATTCTTAAGCTGATTCAGACCTTAATAAGCTTCTTTTTATGAAAACAGATTTAGGACAAATAATGAAAGATATTTAAGCAAAAGAAGGTTCCTAATAAGCCACAACCTACAATCTAAAATCAATAAGCATTTTTCTTCTAAAACTAAGACTTAACCCTTAAAACTATAAATCAGATTAAGCTAAGCTAAAAACTAGATTCAATAAACATAAGAAGCAAATATTAAACTGAATAAGCACATATAAGCTAATATTAAGCAGTAATAAGCAGATTAATAAGCTAAACAGACATTAAGCTAAAATAGTAAAAGAGAGTGTACCTTGTCCTTTGCTCAAACAAGGACTTATAATTGCTCAAAAGATCTTATCTACAAGCTCCAGCTTGTTGAAAACAAGCTGGTAAAAACACCATAAGCCCATCCCTTTCTGGCTTATCATCCAAAACAGCTTAATATGCAGAATTTTGAGACTGTCTAAGTGAAAGGCTTATTCAGTTAAGCTTTTAGCAAAGCTTAAGTGAATAAGTAGTAGCTTATAGTTAAGAGAGCTTATTAAAGCTTATTAATCATTTCTAAACACAGTTTCAACAATATTGCTTAATAGTAAAAACAGAATTAAAACTCAGTTTAAAAGGAAACTAAAATTTTATTAATTAAAAGGTGATTACAAGCTTGAAAAGGGAAATTACATTGAAAAGAGCATAATAAGCTGAAAATAAGCTAAGCTAAAAAGCTACTAAAACTACACTACTCCTACTCTAGATGTCTTCTACTGTGTGAACGAGCTATTTATTTATAGCATTTGAGGGAAGCTTTTAGGCGAGGAGGAGCGTCCTTAGCCTTCATTCTCATCCCTTGATCTCTAACAAACTCCCAATCCATCTCTTTGAGCCCTTGGATTACTGCCACGTTAAATCCACAAATAGGAGTGCTTGGGATTGACAACATGGTTTAATGTGTCTGACGTGTCAGCTGGCTTCTAGAAGGATAGGGCGTGTGTGTGTGGAATGATGGATTAACCCGTGTTATAAGTTGTAGCGTAAGTTGGGAAGGAAAGTGAACAGTAACTTTTGACCCTATATATCTTATTGTTTGACTTGGGCTAGGGATTGGGACATGGGTTTTTAATTATAATTTGGACTGGATTAGATATAGGATTTTGAACATTGTATTTTATAAAAGGCTTAGTGTATTAAACATATTAATGGGTTGACCCGGCCCATTAAATATCATTACGCCTTCAGCTTTGTTTTCTCGCGCTTTTTCTAGTCCCGTGCTCGGTTTTTGTCCGTTTTGGCCTTGTTTTTTGTCCTTTTATGATATATCCGTACTTGCAAGACACAATTCACGCTACAAACATATACAATGTATTTCTCATGTATTTTTGGTCATTATTGGTCTTTTTAGCTTAATATTAAGGAATAAATAATATGTGTTTAAGCACATATCAATGATCTATTTCCTTTTAACGTAATTTATCCTGACGATTTATCGGATAAGGACAATGATGATGATAAAATCAATATCAAACAGTTTTCGAAGGATAATACTGATGTAGGTGCCTATGCACAAGGGTCAAATAAGCTTTTGGAAATAAGTCATGATACAATTAGTAAAATTTTCACTGCTAAGAATTTTGTCAAGGAATTAAATGTTAATATCGTGACCTGGAATTATCTTAACAAAGAGATGCATTCATTTTTATAATTAAGAATCTGTATATGTTGTTTGGCATCCCGTTTGACCCCAAGTTGTTTTATAAGGATGGGATTAAATTGGGGCAAGTCTAACTTAAAGACTTTTCTGTAAACATAATTGCTTGTCGGGAGACAACCCGGAATGTATTTTCAATTTTATTATCAAGTCTGTCTTCCCACGCTGTTTATACGGAGTATCCAAACCCTATGGATACGACGTATTGAATGTCTGGACGTTATCAGTCCTTTATTTTGCATATTTAAAACATTATTGTCAGTTCTTTTAATCCGGCGTATTCATTATATGATACGGTGTATTCAGCAGAACTGACCCGTATAGATACTTTTTACAGGTTTCTCTATACGACTTATCCAGGTTTTTGGATACGGCGTATTGGTCACCTGCACAGTTTTTTTTTTGTTTTTTTTATTACTAACCGTAGGATACTCGAGATAGGATTGCATGGTTTTCTTATATTTTGCACAAGACCTCGCTGAAAAGAAATCGACAACGTTGGTGAAGTATCGATCATCTGGAATCCTATGTGTGTTGTAGTCATGCTGGAATTCAAACGCATTTACAACACACATTCTTGCTCATAAACTCAACATGGAGAATCTACCGAGCAAATATCAGGGTAGTTTTCCGTTCTAATTCTTTTAATTTCCCGTTTTTAATGTTTTATCTATACAACGAGGACGTTGTATAATTTAAGTGGGGGATGGGAATTAGAATTTAAAAAAAACTCAAGCATACTCTTGTGAAATTACTGGTTACATAACCTGCACACATAACCCTTATTAGATATATGAGGATATCAAGCTTATCCATTTCTAAATGTGTACCAAAAAACCCACAAAAATATAACGTGTTGCCAGTGTGGTTGGGTGTTATTTTGGTGTTGGTTTTTGTTTGCGTGTTTGTGTTTGAGTGTGTTGGTGGTGTTTGTGTGTTTTTGTTTGTTTTTGTTTTATTTTTGTGTGCTGTTGTGTTTTTTTGATTTTGTTGGTGTGTTGGTTTTGGTGTGGTGTGTTTGTTCGGTGGATGTTTTTTTGTTTGGTGTGTTGAGTGGTTGTGTATTGTTTGTTTGTGTGTGTGCTAAGTGTTGGTGATGAGTTTGTTGTTTTTTTGGGTGGTTTGTGTCATGTGTGGGTTGTTGGGTTGAGTTGGTTTTGGTTTTGGTGTTTTTTTGATGTGTTGTTTGTGTTTGTGTTGGTTGTTTTTGGTTTTGTGTGATGTTGATGTGTGGTGGTGTTTTTTAGTTGTGGTGGGTGTTATTGTGTTGAGTGTTTTTTTGTTGTTGTTGTTGTTGATGTGTGTGTTTTTTTGTGTGGATGTGTTTTTTTTGATTTGATTGGTTTTGTGTTTTTGTGTGTTTGTTGTTGTTTTGGGTGTTGTTGTTGTTTTTGTTTGTGTTGTTTTGTATGTTTTTTGTGTGTTTGGTGTTTGGGTTTTTTTTTTTTTTTTTTGTGCGGTTGTTTTTTGTGATTGGTTTTGGTTTTTGATTTTTTTGTTTGGTTTTTTTGGAGTGTGGTTTGTTTTTTGTGTTTTGTGTTGTTGTGTGTGGTGTTGTGTGATGATGTTGGGTGTTGGGTTGTGTTTGGTTTTTTGTGTTGGTTTTTTAATATGTTGGTTGTTGTTTTTTTGATGATGTGTTGTGCTTTTTTGTTGTTGTGTTTGTTTTGTTGTTTTTGGATGTTTGTTGTTTTTTGGTTGTTTGTTGTGTTGTTTGTTGTATTTTGTTTGTGTTTGTTGGTTTTCGGTTTTTGTTGGTTTGTTGTTGTTGAGTGTGTTTAGAGTTGTGGGTGTGGTGATGGTTTTTTTTTGATGTGTGTGTTTATTGATTGTTTGTTTGGTGCGTGGTGTGGTGTGTTTGGGTGTTGTTTTGTTTTGTTGTGTTGGTGCTTTGTGTTTGTTTGTTGTGTGGTTTTTGTGGTTGTGATGTGTGTGGTTTGTTGGTGTTTTGTTGATTTTTGTATTTGTGTGTTTTGATTGAGGGGGTGTTTGGTTTTTGTGGGTTTTGGTGATGTGGGTTGTTGAGTGGTGTGTTGGTTGTGAGTGTTTGTTGTTGTTTGTGTATGTTTGGTTGTGGTTGGTTTGTGTGATTTTGTGATTGATGGTGTTTGTTTGTTTGTTTGTTTTTGTGATTGGGTGTGTGATTGGTTTGTTTTGAGTGGTTGTTTGATTGTGTGAGTGTGTTGTGTTGGTTTTGATTGGTGTGTGTGTCGTTTGAATGCTTTTGTTGGTTTGGTTGTGTTTTGTAGTTGATTGGTTAGTTGGGTTGTTGTTTGGTTGGTGATTGGTTTGGTTGGTTGTGGTTTGTGTTGTGATTTGTTTTGTTGTTGTTTGTTGTTTTTTCTTTTTTTGTGGGGGTATTTGTGTGATGTTTTGTTTGATGTGTTTTGTGTGGTATGGTGTGTTTGTTGTGATTTGTGTCTGTTGTGTGGTGTGGTGTGTTTTTGTTTGTGTTGTTGTTTTGGGGTGTGTTGTTGTGTGATGTGGTTTGTTGGTGGGCGTTCTATGTTTTGTGATTTGTGTGGGTTTGTGTATGATTGTTGATTGTTGGTTTGGTTTTGTGTTTTTGTTTTTTTGTTTGTGTGTTTGTTGATGTTGTTTTTGTTGTTTTGTACCTGATGTTGTGTGTTGTTTAGTTGTGTGTGTTGTTTTTTGTTTGTTTGGTGGTGTGGTGTTTGTTGTGAATGTTTGTGTGTGGTAGTGTTGTTTTGTGATTTGATTTTTGTGTGTGTGTGTTTTGTTTTTGTTTGTTGTGTTTTGATTGTGTGATGTGTTTTTAGTTGTTTTGTTGTGATGTGTGTGCTTTGTGTGGTTGTGTGTTGTGAGTGTTGGTGTGTTGTTTTGTGTGTTGTTTGTTGTGATGAGTGTTGTTTGGTTTGTTTGTTGTTCGTTTTGCTTGGTGTTGTGTGTTTTTTGATTGTTGTTGTGATGTGGGTTTGGTTTGTTGTGTGGTTTTTGGTTGTATTTTGTTGTGGTGTTAGTTGTGTTGAGGTGTTTGTGGTTGGTTTTGTGTTTGTTTTTGTGGAGTTGTGGTGTTGGTGTTGTTTTTGTTGTGTGATGTGGTTTTGTTGGATTTGGGGGGGATTTGTGATTTTCTGTTTGTGTTTGATTTGTGGGTAGGTTGTTGTTTGTGGTTTTGTTGTTGTTGGGTTTTTTGTTTTTGTGGAGGTGGGGTGGTTCTTGTGTGTTGTTGTTTGTTGTGTCGTTTGATGGTGTGTTTGTGCTGTGTTGGTTGTTGTTGTGTTGTGGTGGTGTGGTTTGATTGTGGTTTGTTGGGTGTGTGTTGTTGTTGTGATGTTGGGTGTGGTTTGTTTTTTGTGTGTGTTGTTTGTTTTGGGTGTTTGGGGGTTTCTGCGTATTTTGATAGTGTTGTTTAGTGTTGTGTGGTGTGGTGTGTTGGTTTTTGTGGTGATGAATTTGTGGCTTGTGTTGTGTTGTGTGTTGTTTTTTTGGTATGTTTGTCGTTGCTTTGGTTGTTTTTTTTTGTGTTTGTCTTGAGTTTTGATGTGTGTGCGTGGAGTTGTGTGGTTTGTGATTTTGGTGGGTGGTGTGTTGTTTTGTTTTGTGTGTTTTTTGAGTGATGTTGAGTTGTTTGTGGGTGTGTTTGTGTGATTTGGTTTTTTTTGTTGTGGTTGTGTATGTTGGTGGTGATTGGTGTTTTGATTGTGTTGTTTTGCTTGTTTTGGTGTGTGGTGTTTTGTGTGTTGTGGTGGGTTTGGTGTTTTTGGGTGTTGTGTGTGTTGTTTGTTGTTGTTTGGTTGTTTGTGTTTTTGTGATGTGTGGGTGTTGTGTTTTTGGATTTGATTTTATGTTGTGTGTGGTGTTGAGTTTGGTATTGAGATTTTGAGGTTGATGTTTTGGTTGTGATTGGGTTGACTGGTTGTTGATTTTTTTGTTGATGTTTGATGTTGTTTTGTGTGTGTATGTTGTAGATTTGGTTTGTGGGTGTGTGTGTGTTGTTATGTGGGGTGTGTTGTGTTTTGTGTTTGATTGGCTGTGATTGATTGTTTTTGTTTCTTGTTTTTGTGTGTTAGTTTGTGTGATGTGTTTGTGTGTCTTGTGTTTTTGGGGTGGGTTTGTTGGGTAGTTGTTTTGTTGTTGCTTGTGTTTTGTGATTTGTTGGGTTGTTTATTGGGTTGTGTTATTGTTTGTGTTTGTTTGATTTTTGTTTGTTGTTGCTTGTGTTTTGGTGTTTGTGTGATCTTTTGTTTGGGTGTGTGTGTTTTGGTTTGTGTAGCTGTTGGTGGTTGGTTTTTTTTGTTGATTGTGTTGTGAAGTGATGGTTGTGGTTGTTTTTTTTGTGGTTGTGGTGTATTGTGCTTGTTTTTTGGTTGTGTTTGTTTGTGTGTGTGGTTGATTTTGTGGTGGTTTTGACTGGGGTGTTTTGGTTTGTTTTGTGTTGGGTGGTTTGTTTGTTGGGTTGTTTGTGGTTTTTGGTGTTTTTTGTGTTGTGTGCCCGTGTTGTTGTTTGTGTGTTTTGGTGATGGTTTGTGTGTCCAGTATTGTGATTTGGTTGGTTGTTGTTTGTGATTTTGTGGGATTTTTTTTTGTGTGATGGTGGGTTGTTGTTTTGTTGTTTGTGTGTGTGATGGTTTGTGTGTTTGTTGAGTTGTGCGGTTTTGGTTCTGGTGTGTTTTTGTGTTGTTGGTTTTGCGTTTGTGAGTTGTTGGTTGTGTTGTGTTTGTGTGGTGTGTGGGTGTTTTGTTGTTATGTGATTGTTTGGTTTGTTGGTGTGTTTGATGTTGTGTGTGTGTTTTTGTTTGGTGTTTGTTGTATTTTTGTTTAGTTGTGTTTGGTGTTTTGGTTTGGTTGTTGTGGTGTTGTGGTGATTTTGTTTTTTGTGGGTGTGTGTTTTGTGGATGTGATGTGTGTTTGTGAATTGATTAGTTGTTTGTGAACGGTGTATTGTTTGGTGTGATTTTTGTGTTTTGGTTTTTGGTGTTGGTGTGATTGTGAGTGCGTGTTGTTGATTTTTCTGACTGTGTGGGAGGTGTGTGAGTGTGGTTTGTTGTTGTTTGTATTGTGTGGTTGTTGGTGGCTTTTAGATGTTGGTTGTGTTTGTGGTTTGTTGGGTGTGTTGTTGTATTGTGGGTGTGTTTTTTTGGTTGATGTGGGAGGTGATTTGAAGGTGTTTGATGTGTTTTTGTTGTTGTGTGTGGTTTTTGTTGTGTGGTGGTGCTTCTGTGTTGTGGGTGGTGGGGGGGGGGGGGTTTTTGTTTGTGTACTGTGTTGATTTTTTGTGTGTTTTTTGTGTGGAGTGTGTGCTTTGTCTTGTGTTTTTTTGTGTGATTTGTTGTGTTTGTGGTGGGTGGTTTGTTGTGTGTTTGTTTGTTGAATTTGTTTGGTTTGTTTGTGTGTGTGTTGTTGTTTGGCATGTGTGATGTTTTTGCTGTGTGATGGGTTTGTGTGGTGGGTTTGTGTGTGTGGTTTGGTTTGTTGCTGATTGGGATGTTTTTGATGTAGGTGTGGGTTGTGTGTTGAGGTTGTCGTTGGAGGTGAGTGTTTTTTTTTTGGGGGTTTGTGGTTTTGTTTGTTTGTTTGGGTTGTGTTTTGGTTTGTGTGTATTGTTGTGTGATGGTTTTGTGTTTTTTGGTTTTGTTGTTGTGTGTTGGTGTGCTGTTGTGGTGTGTTTTTGTGTTGTTGTTTGTTTGGTGATGATTGTGTGTTTGTTTGTTTTGTGTTTTTTGTGTGATTGGTTGTGATGTTGTGTGTTGTTTTGGGTGTGGTGTTGGTGTGGTTTGTGTGTGGAGGTCTAGAACGTTACTTGTCCTAATTTTCACATTAAATTGCTTAAATTATGCTTAAATTTAAAAAAAATCAAGCATAATTTTGTGAAATTACTGGTTACATAACCTGCACACATAACCCTTATTAGATATTGTGAGGATTCAGCCTTATCCATTTCTAAATGTTTACCCAAATCCCACAAAAATATGAGTGTGTCGGTGATGTTGTAGACTTTAGAACTTGGCTTGGTATATCTATTTGAGACTACAATAATGAGTACTATGGATTTAGATGGAGTAACTTGTTTAAATTGGTAAATTTCTAGGATTACATCCAAAAAGCTTATATATGTTATGTTATTAACTAACCATACTGGTTAGTTAACCCCCGTATAAACCCTTTGTTTACTTTCATTTTAAGAGTAAGATACCCCTAGAAAAACCAGTAGAGCCAGTCCTTTAGGATAACACCAACTATTTGTTTTGTTACACCTTTACACCTTAGCCTACCCTGTTAGATTAAGTCCATTTATCAGTTGCTAGTTGCTTTAAGTGTAAAATATGTATTTCATGTGTCCTGTGTCATTTTCTATCTCTGGTATGGTTTGGAAATTGTACATCACAACGGGAATGTAAAAAGTAGTCAAACTCATGTATTTTTACTACCATCACAATTTTTGGTATGTCCAAAGAATGAAGAATTATAGAAGATATTATCCGAAAGCCATTATGATCGTGAAAATGGTGAAATTACACCGAGATTCGTAGTTTAGTATATAAAAAAATTAGAAAATTGCAACAAAAAAGAGGAGAAAATTATGAAGATAGTCGGTTCGCTTAAACTTAAACCGATGGTATTATTTGAAGGATCGATTATTTGTTTATACGTGTTATAAATCAACGATGTAAAGTTTTGTATAAAGTGGTATATATCGCCACTTGTCTTTGTAAAAGTATGTATAGTACGGGATGATTGGGAGTTGACCGTTACGAGAACGCCAACTTAGGTTGTTTTTTATCTATGACGAAGACGTTTGTGTATATATTTCTGAGTCTTTATCATGGTAACGGTCAGGAAAGTATCTAGCAACTTGTACCTTATTTGTTTTGGACTTAGTCTATTTGTTTTGTAATTTTTATTTAACAACAATTATTTTCCTTTCCTAATCTCTATCCTTAGGTCTTACTCGAATGAGGATGCGTGCAATCACATGTGTTTATTCCGTCGTTACGACCATGTATGTGTGATTTTGTCTGCCTTGTTGGTTTATTACTTTTGGAAAAAGGATTAAAAGATCCATACCTTATATCACTACAAGTCCTAATCTTTAGCTTATTCGAGTTAAGGTTTGAATGCAGTCATATGTATCTATCCCATCATTATAGGTGTGTATATATGGTCTTTGTTACCTTTTCTGGAATATTGGTATCGGTAGAGACTAGAAATAGTGATCAAACCCTTTAAGCCTTATAAATAAACCCAAATTACCTTTATAAACTTGTTACTTCTTAGCTCTAGTGGTGGAGATGTGTATCCTTGCCAAGCTTATGATAGAATACTCGTCACGACCGAGCAATTGAGAGAATTAGTTACATGTTACCACATAGATTAGTTGAGTGATTTGAGTGTTTTCATCTTCCTATTTTGTGAGGTGTTTGGTTGTGTACTAGTAATTAATCAAATAAATGCTTAACGGAAAAATCCTTTGGGATACATTTTCATAAATTTCTAAAGGCTACTTGAGGACAAGTAGGATTCAAATGGGGGGATATTTGATGACATCAAATAACGTCACTTTTACAGCATCATTTATCCCATGTAAATAACCCATTTTGTATAATTATTGCAAGAATTGGTACTTAATCGTTTATATTTGAGAATTGCAGTAATTATGGAGTACTTTGTGAAGATTAGCTAAAAGGCACGCAATCTGGAGCTTAAACGAAGACATTTGAAGAATATTGTTCTGACATTCAATACGCCGTATCCATCAAGGAAGATACGGCGTATATGTGCCTGCACTTCACAAGAAACCACAAAGAAACAAAATCCAATACGCCGTATCCAGGAGACATCTATATGCCGTATTCAAGATATAGTAATAAATATTCTGGAAGATATTGAACGTGGTCCCTACTCCAAGAAACCCCCGATACGCCGTATCTAACTCTCTCGATACGCTGTATTGACCAAATTCCAGACACTATAAATAGGAGACATAAAAATGAGTTTTAAGTGTGCTTGATCATATTTTTGATACCTTAACCACAAAAGTCAATTTTCAGAAGACAAGAAGAGCAGAAGAGGTCAAGAAAAGCTATTAATTCCATAGGAAATACCTTGTAATCTCCTATACTTTAGTAATCGTTTGATTTTTGGTATCATTCGTTTAACTCAGTTAGTTTACCTTTGTTGAATTATTACTTTTGTAATGGGTACAATGATTAAGGACTAATACCCTTGGATATTAGCCATGGTTATGAAGATTTGAATGTTTAGTTTGTTTATATCAAATGCTTAATTTATCATTGATTGCTTATTTATGTTTATTAATTCATACTTTTTTATGTGCTTTTGTATGCGACCTATCATTCAACTAGATCTAGTGATATCGACCAAGTTAGCTAGATGTCGGAGGCTTCCTATGTGTTTTATTATATCTAGAACACTTAGGATCACAATTAATGCCGATCTTTTACCTTTGGGATATGTGAACAAGTTGAATAGCTAGGTGACTTTAGGTATCACAAGAACATGTGATTCCTTTGGTAAGACTTTGGACAGAGGACTTTTACTAGAATATAAATTGCCATTAAGCAGTAAGTGGGTAAAGTCTCTATGAGCTAGGGTTTAATAAGATCACCATTATTAATCACCTAAGATAGATTATAATTAGCAAATAGGATGCTTTATGCGGATGCGTTTAATTGTGACATAATTATACGTGTCTAGGTTTTAGGAAGAAGTCCCGCCTAAATCTTGGAATGATATGCCGCCTCGTGATAAGCACTCATTGCACTAAATAAATAAACCAACATTGTAATTGGATTAATCAAAGTTAATACAGTTTTCATATATTTGGCTAGACCACTCTTCTATCTTTTATCTATCTGCTTGCGTGTGTTATTATATTTTAAATTGATCTAAGTTACCACAAAACATGTGCCGGTCTCTCAGACTGAAAACCCTCTTTTATCCTTAGAATTAGGACTAACATAGTTTTAGCATAGGTTTAACATAGATTAGAACTAACATAGTTTAAATTAACCTAGTTTAGTTAACCAAAATATTGATAGAATAGAAGATTTCGTTCTTGCTCTTAGTGATCGATACGTTACTTACCAACAAAACTACATCTAATCGGGTACACTTCCTGTTAAAGTGTGTTTTAGGTAAAGTCAGCAAAATATAAATGTAAAACTTAAATAAAATAACTACCTACACGATGACACAATCAGTAAGTCACCTACCACAGTGTTGTTTGATGTTGACACTGGAAGGATTTCCATCATTACTGTGAATACTAAAGAGTATCACTCTTATGTTCTAGAAAAACCACAAGGATAATGCGTAGGACTCTTTGTTATCACTTGTGTTCTAGATGTTAAACAGCAAGTGTTTATCATGGAATGTGTCCTAATGAGATTTATAGATTGATCTCTCGGCTCTAGACTCGATTTGTGCGTTTTGGTTTTAGTGGTCAGAGGCTGGAGCAGACTGCCACCTATTCAATACCAACTAACTCGGAGTGAGAAAGTTAATAGATAACGTGTTGATATCCATGAAAAATGAGACAAGTATCTTTTGAGAGAAACTTGTATGGCTGGGAAGGGTTGTGCGTTACATCACTGGGTCCATGACAACTTTCTTCAATACCAGACATCATCTTTATGATTCTGATAGATTATGTATTGACCGGTTGCTGCTTAAAGTTGTATGGAGGGCTTCTTTCTTTACACCCTTTATCCTTATATTTCTTTTTCATTCTTCAATCCCTTTAATGCTTACCAAGACGTCATTACTAACACCTTGTTGTGATTGTTCCAGTGTTAGCTCAGCCTTACTCGACATTATTCTCGTTTCTCATTCTTCTCCAAATCATACCTAAGGACTGCTATTTCTAACTATTGAGTGTCCTTGGGTAGATCCCTCCGGTTCTGGTTAGATCATAGGAATAATACCTAACCGAACCACCTTATGACTTTAGAATTGTCATGAATTAATAGGTTGTTGGATATTTGATCATCACCATATAACCATTAAAAAGCAATCAAAGTGTTTGATATAAATCAAAATGTTTAACAATTTTAGAGTTTCTTTCTTTTGAAATGCTCCCCCTACACATGTGCATCGATATTCAAAATTTTTTGGCACATAGAGGAAAGAGTTAATTATCTACACTTAAACTCTTAAGTCTTCTAGATCACATTTTAATCACATTGATGGATGACATAATACTTGACAAACTGATTTTTAAATCACATTTTTGAACAAACTGTTAACCTAAGACACAAGTATATAAGAGTGATAAAAGTTATAAAACTCATATCATATAGGTCACGTTCATATTTGTAAACCTAAAGGGCCTTATTATTATAAATAAAGGAATCGCGTTATGATACTTTGACTCGTTCGTACTTGTACTACTACCATATCACCTATTTGCTTGAAGTTGAGTTTCATAGCCCCAATTTTACTTGTTTGAATACCTGTGTGAGAATACAGTTGCATGCTTTTCCTATGCGAAACACAAAAACTTCAAAAACTTATACCAGTAATATGCCCAAGTTACAACCCATTTCCATGATGACCCCACTACCATGAACCGTTAATTACGTCATAGAGCGCGAATGTGTGAATTATCTATTAGGATTAGAACTCTCCCAGTACCGTGTGTAGGTAGCTACTTACTTGACCGAAGATTACCGTCAAGACGGACGCCTTCTCATTTTGAAAAACTTTAGGTTTTGGCAAAGCACCACCAGGAAAACTGTAACATAGTTACACATACTTAAGCTATCGGTTCATAGCCTAGTTGCAATATAAATACATTTTCCATGTGCTAATAATTAAATAAAAAAAAGATTGTTTATAAAATATTCACAACACTAACTCGAAAACTCATTGGTCCAACACTTATATTTAATTAAACCTATGATAATCACCAACTATGTTACGTTTTAGCTGTATTTCACAGGATCAATAACTTGCATACTTGGCTACATACTGGAGTCATGTGTAAGATTCATCACGGTGGGTGTTACGTCGCATCAAATATTTCCTGCATGAACTTTATTCATTTGATTATCTTCCAAACTATTTTCTATCTTGTGTTGAAACTATGGAATGTATTTTGTGAAAACTTATCTACCAAATGTATCAAATGGATGTTTTTTTTAAACGAGCACAAACCACACATATAGAAAGCTCGAATTATATCTTGTGTTTCTGTTCTATGAAGTCATACCCGGGTTACTTTCCTGCTGCGATATTTATTCGAGGGGGTGTGACATGAGTTTGACAATCTTTTATCCACTTTGTCAAAAAGATATAATTATAAGATACTTCAAAACAATTTCATTTTATAAAATCTTATCTAATGTACACAAAGAAGAGAATAAATATAAAATTTTTAGGCTCATTATCTAATGTTCGCAATTCCGAAGGATTTTGCACTTTTTAAGGCGGCGTATACTTCTTTTTTAAGGCGAATTGAAAATCGTTTAAGATATATTTATATATATTTGTATTTGAATATATAAAGTTGTTATATAAGAAGGTCGAAATAAATATCTATATAGTGTGTAAAGATGTGAGGATGCTTATATTGTAACTACAATCAGACAATCATTTATAAAAGGTAGTGGCGTTTCTTGTAAAATAATATACATCCATTGGTTGGTAGACCTATTTGATATCTTAGGTCAGTCGAAAGCGAGACGTCGTATCCCTTCGCGCCAAATTGACATATAACAAGGAGTCGGTTATTCGTGCTATCTACACGGCGAAAGGATGGCATTCTTGGCAAAAAGTAATACACCAGATTTATGAAATAGTATTGATAGTAGCACAATAACTTCACCATTACAAAGCATGAAAAATATGTTACACCCATCATGATACTATAAAATGAAATTTCATAATGCAAACACAACTTATACTACAAGCGAAACATAAAGCCAAGAAGTTTTAAAGCCAGTTCTAATAAATTTTCACATACACCAAAATAACAAAACCTTCTAAGAAGAGGCAGGTCGTTTGACATTTATGAACTAAAGAGGTAAATGCATAAAACTACACAAAGAGTATTTCATGATATTAGCACTGAACGGGACGTACGGTATATATTTTTCCAGAGTATTCTTAGAATATCTTGATATATTGACTGTAGCTATCAGTCCAAAACATATAGCCACAATAGTAGACCCCTGAAATTGATCCAACAATATCAATAAAACAAGAGTTATACTTAATTAAACAGTGTTAACAACAAGGGGGAAAGGAGGAGGTAGAGACGTGTTGTGTGAAGATGACGCGGCTCAACCACTTAGAAATGAAAGATAAACACTACCTATGTAGCTTCTTTAGTCTGTTTATTTTTAAAAAGAGTGCAGAGGAAGCTAAAAGTAGTACCGAAAAATCGAGTAATCCGCAAGACGAAGACAAGACACTCATTAAATATTTAAATAACAACACACTAAAAAAAACAATAGACCCAATGAAGGGAAACTCAAACGCACCTTAGAACCATATACGAATTCTCCACATTAGATTTAGTTTAATTATTAGATAATTAGTTTAAAACAACCCTCCTTCAAACCCGAGATTTTATCTGCTTTCATTAAAATATAAAAATATAAAAATACAAAAATATTCATCTTTCAATCTCGTATACCTTAGTTACATCTAGTTTGGACCTTCATACGCTATTCCCTCAGAGAACGATAACAACCCCTGAGTCTTGCCTATACACACTGCCTAGGGAGTTGTAAAATTTAGTGGAGTTTCACAACCTCATCAAAGTTTTTGGCGCCGCTGCCTGGGAGTAGCGTAGGTTTTGGATTTTATCTAGATTAGGTCTACTCACAAGATTCCTATCAAGTGAGATTTTAAATTCTTGTCAATTAGCTTTCTCGTAGTTTATCTTTTCTCTGTTCCCTTATTTTGTGAATCACTCTTTCGTTCACCATCATGATGTATGAAAGACCACCACCAACCACACCCTTTCAAAACCCACCACGAAACACAACCTTGATGTTCCAACAACATCAAGGTGAATCTCTTTACGATGTGTGGACTTGTTTCAAAAACTTAATCCAAAGAGTCCCTCGTCATGGCCTCAATTTATGGTCTCTTGTTCAATTCTTTTATGATCATGTCGACCAATATACCCAAATGGACCTTGCCTTTGCTGCAGACGAGAATCTTTGGGGAATTAGGTGCTGAAGAAGCATGGGAAACTATAGAGAATTTTACCCAAGGCCAAAAAGAGTGGGATAACCCACCAAACATTATTTCTGAACAAGAAGTAGCAAGTTTGAGGGCTCAAGCAAAACGATTGTTTGGGAATGAGAATGTTTGGGTTGAGATGCATAGGTTATATAGCATTAGATAAGGTGGATAATACAAACCAACAAAATACCTCACCTAGTGAAATTAATGAACCATATGAGCCTTCGCCTAGTATGGCTTCGTATGAACAACCTTCGTGTTTAGGATCAACTATTATTAGTAAGGCCCTTAGGAAAAGTGACCAAATGCATCAAACTTTTGAGAAAAGCTACCTAGCAATGACCCATAAGTTGAATGACATGATTAAATTACCTAAGTCACAACCTAAGAAAACATATAAGGAGAATTTAGAATGTGAGATGGTTATGGTTAAGATACCTAAGTGCATGTCATGGTTAGATGCATATAATGAGCCTATAGGTGATCTAGATATGATGGAGGATAAGATGGATAATCCAAGCCCACACAGTACTCCATAAGTCCTCCCGTCATTTGAGGTTTGCACACCGCTCGTGACTCGCCCAAAAGAAGTAGAAGAGACTATAGGAATCCTGATGGAGGTAGAACCTTTAGACGAAACACAACTAGAGGATTTAGGCTTGAATACTTGTAATCTTGACATTCCTCATAGTTCTAGGGAAGTTCCTAGTTTTGATGAACCAAAGCCTTAACCACAACCCTTACCAAATTATCCATCCTTAGATGTAAGTCTTGGAGACGAAAGAGGCCCCGAACCACCCATCAAACCACATAGTCCGGATAGTTTTAGGATGAAGGTAGTGAAACCCTTGACCATTCATAACCACCTTCACCTCACATGGCGTCTTTCCACCTTAAGGATGTGTATTGTTATTCTCACCCATGCATTGATAATCCCAAGAAACTTTATGGATTTAAACCGGGTTTATTAGGACACGATGGATCCCTAGGTGTTGATTTTTGAAATTGAAGATGATAGAAGATGATTGGGAATTTGAATTTAAAGAAATTTCTTTTCTAGGAAGAGGACTTAATTTACCCGCTAGGCCAAAAAAAGTAGAGAAGGTTAGGATTAGCTATTCACACCATTTAGAGCATATATTTCAACCAGTTCTTCAACATAAGGCTCTTTTTTACCACAATGGTGTGTACCGTTACTATCACCCACACTTGACCTTAAGTGTAGGGGAACCCTCTCTTTTATCTGTTAAATAAGGGTAAAGTCAAGCTCGTGGCTCGAACAAAAACAAGCACTTCTCGAGAGGCAACCCGAGCATATCTCATTTACTTATCTTTTATTTCTATGCATTTTAAGAGTGTCATGTGTTTTATTCTTTATTGTTTATTCTTATATGTTTGAGTTATATGTGATCATGCTTTGTTTTGATTTTAATTTCGTCTTAATCTCGATCAAAGGTATTTTGCAAAATAAGTGTAGGAGAAAATATCCGGTTTATAAAAACCATTTCAAACAAGTCAAATAAATAATTTAGATTAATTCGCGTCTTGTGTGTTTGTTTGAGTCATATGATTGTGTTAATAAATTTCATGGTATTTGTAGTATATTTTTTGCAGGAAATACTAATGGGACTTGCGTGCAGAAAATTTTCAAGAAAAGAAATTTTTTTATCTTTACAGCACGTGGAGACGGTGTCAGGATTTTTCTGACGGTGTCACCACCCTGCTACAGTAAAAATTCATATTTTTCTAATTTTTGAAAATTTTGTATAATTACTGGAATTTGTAACTTGCTTAAAACTTGCAGAAAACCACGATTACATTAACACATTCATTATATCCTTTATTTGTTTTCATAGAGTCAGAATCCCTAAATCATATAGTTGTATATATATCATTCTGCCGATTTTACGCTAGGTATAGTTGTTTCTTTTCTTTGATTTGCAGGTTATATTTGATGAGAAAAAGCCCGGGAGTTCTTAGGAGTTTCATGTGGATGATTCTTAAATGACGATTTAGCCGGGATCACTCGTTTCTTCTCCATCATTCAGCAAAACCGGAGGAGTATTAGTTTCTTTCGCTCTTTTTTCTTTTCCCTTTATTCGTTTACGGGTACTTTGTAGAACATTGGGGATAATGTTCGTAATAAGTGTAAGGAGGAATAAAAGCCTTGGAAACTATTTTTTCATTTGTGTTTGCTTTGTTCCTAAAATGATGAGTAATATATCGAAACATAGCGTATAAGGTAATTTTGACCCAAATTTAAAATTTTTATGGCACATACCTGCGAAACTAAGTACTAGTAGCGTCTCATTGGATAGGGAATTATACGACTAGCACAAAAACCCTACTACTCAAAAAAATTACACCCCCCAAATTGTGAGGTTCGCCCCTAGATCTTTAGGAATTCGGGTATCAATCTTTGATACCCAAGATAATTTATCCCTTTAGCTTTCTTGAGTTAAGGATCGAGCAATCATGTGTATCTATTTCATCGTTATGGATGTGTATATGTGGTTTTGTCATCTTTTCTGGAGCATTGGTATCAATTTTAAATTATATAAGAGTGTACCGGTAGTGTATCAAATTCTAGAACTTGCTTTAGTGATGCATTCTGAGACCGCATAATAAGTATTAGGATTTACTAAATGATAAAAGGCACTAGGATTAACCCATGTTTTAAAACCTGTAATTGTTATTATGGTCACCTCGACTATATAACTATCCCACACCCTTGCCATGCACTCATTTTTAGTGCAGGATTCCCCTAGTGAAACCCTCCGAGCCTTTCCTTTTCACGGTTCTCGTAATTTTCTGATGGACTCCGGATTATTAATGAAGAGCATTGTTTACCCTTAAACCAATTGTTACACCCAAATCGCCTTATCCTACCTTGTATGTACTCATTTTTAGTACATTATTGTTTAACCCAAGTTAATTATTTGGGTACACGGTTGCTAAATCTTTATCCTTGTAAATACAGTTTTGGGACGATTGGGATTTATAGTAGTATTTATTTTGAGGAAGAATGGGGAAGAAAATTTAAGTTAATACCCTTATATGTTTGTTGGATAATCTCCATGTTATTTTGATCCACCTCAATTTGGGTCATTAGAATAGTTCATGTATCGAGTATGTAAAAGCTCAAGTGTAGGGGTGTATCTATAAACCCCAAGTGATGTTATAAAAAAAGAAAAGAAAAAGAAAGAGTTTGATGTAAAGTTGTGTAGAGTTTGTACATCTTTGTCCAAGTGGTCGAGTATTTGGCTTAGCAACCAAATTAGTGTGTATTCTTATAAATAATTAACTCACCACTTCACCCCAAAATTCACCAAAAAGTCATTCCCCAAATATTTCTCATCCGTTTCGGTTTCCATGTTTATCATATTACACCTACACCCCCACAACCCTTTAAAGACCTCTTTTATAGTAACTTTTAGTACTTACGCCTAGCGATGGAGGTTTGATCATTTATCAAGCCTATGGTAATTTGTATGCTATGACAGGTAATGAGTGTTAAAATTTTCATTTCCCATATTGTTAGAATTTATTATACACCCGAGAGAAAGAGAGAATCCAAACACTTATTGTGAGGTGCTAGTGTGTATTTTTCGTGCTTCTAGTTACGATGTATAATTGGTTGTGCCATGAATAGCTTTAAAGAAGTCTAATTGGTTGTGCCATGAAAAGCTCATTTGCTTGGGGACAAGCAAATCCCAAGTGTAGGGGTATTTGATGAGGTGTAATTTTATACACTTTTTAGGGTTATTTAACCCTATAATCATGCAAAAATGCTTAAAATATGTGCTTAATCATTTCTTTTTGCATTTTTAGCACTTGGAAGACATTTGGAGGAAATACACGTGACTTGGGCTCTATTTTGGAAGAAACAGGACAAGAGTATGACTTTACACCAAAAGAAGGCTTAACGAATAAATCACAGATGGTGGAGACGACATTAAGAAAGCTTGTGACGCCGTCTGGATCTGCTAGCGACCGCGTCAGGAAAATTGTGACGGCGTCTAGACTGTAGCCGTCATAATGAAACCTTAAAAGATTTAACGGCGCGACAGCATCAGGATTTCTTGCGACGCCTTCGCGGTTGTTCTCTTATATATACAAACTCGAATTTAGGTTTTTATATAGCATATTAGGAGTGGAGTTTGGTACAGAACGATTTGTAGCTGATTTTAGGAGTATTTTAGGGTTTCCCAACCCTTTTGTACCTTCCCCAATTGCTTTTTTTAATATAGTAAAGTTCTTTTATCTTTTAATCTTTCAATATGTCTTATTGTTTAATTGGTTATTGTTCTTTGCTTATCTTTAACGTGCTAGGCTAGATCTCATTAGTGTTTGCTTATGATTGCATGTGAATTGGTATGTAGATCCTAGTAATATTGCTTCTTGATTGATATGTGTGCATGTTTAGACTCTAGGACCCTAGTTACTTAAGTGTATCGAAGACCTAGAGCGGCATGATTGAGTAGAAAGGATTCCATCGGTAATAGTCTTCATACTACCTTACCCATCTATGGATGATCCACTTTAAATATTTTAATGCGCGTCTATCTACCTAGGGGCCTTGTAACAATCTTCATACTATCGTACTTGTGCGTCTCCCTAGCGAGGTATCACGTAGACGGCGTTTTCATGTAATTCATCATGCTTCTCAGAAATACTTACACATACATCTCAAGTGTGACAAGGCAATAGAGTTAGGAGAAGCATGTTAAGGATCATGCATGATTAAGTAAACACTTCTCTTTTATCATACGAATTCTCCACATTAAATTTAGTTTAATTATTAGATAATTAGTTTAAAATAAACCTCCTTCAAACCCGAGATTTTATCTGCTTTCATTAAAATATAAAACTACAAAAATATTTTTCTTACAATCCCGTAGACCTTAGTTACATCTAGTTCGGACCTTCACACGTTATTCCCCTTGGGGACGATAACAACCCCCGAGTATTGTCTATACTACACTAAAACATTTAGGTACACTGCCTAAGAAGTTGTAAAACTTAGTGGAGTTTCACAACCTCATCACATATTTTCTCCCCCTATGGAAATAAATAATCTCTTAGTAAATCATACCAATTGATTAAAATTTGAGACATGAAAAAGTTTCATGGGAAGAAAAATGTTATAGCATGAATATTATGATGGAACATTTTTCAGATTGCTCCCCCTCAATAATATATGTGAGTCATCTCTTAAGGAATATGATGCTATTTGTTAAAATGTTTAGACACCACAAATATATTGAGGAATGGAGGTAAGATGCCTCGGGTATTACACACGTAGTACAAGTGCTAGTATGCAAGACCTTTCACCAGTGGACATTATCCTAAGATAAACGCAAGATTATTCAAGAATACCCAGTGCATAGTGGTGGTTGAAGAAATGAGCACACAATTTTGAAATGACATTGATAAGGTCTTGAAAAATTATGCTCAGTCTCCACATGAGTTTGACACCGAGTTACCACTTTCAAATCCACTGAATGTTTTGGATATATAAAATTTGACTTTTGTGAGATGTATCCAAGAACATTAAAAGGCTTTTGGTTTTAAAAACTCCCCCTCAAAAATTGATCCACTTATAACCAATCAAAAAATAAATTAAGTAACAAAAATTATGAAAAACAAAGAACCAAAAGTGAAAATGTTTGAAAATTTGAGGTTAAGATTGAAGATTTTGTAAAAGCTAAGGTTAAAGTTGAAAATGTATTAAGTATAAGGGTTAATAGTAAAACGATGTTTATTAACTATGGACTAATAGTAAAACTTTTGAAATCTAAAGGTCAAAAATTAAAAGTTCAAATTTTAAACAATAATAAAAAATTCATTCATGCACTAAATTAGTCCTTCTTCTTCAAAAAACGTTAACGTGTGGTTTTTTGTTTAAAGATTTGATTCGGAATGATTCGACACAAACCGAGCATGTCGCGATGATGTACGAAAGATCGCCATGCTAACGGTATACGTTATAAGACCCGTGAACGTCGAAACTCGAAACCAAAAAACCCGAAACAAGTCGAAATGTTTTTCCCACCCTTAATCTGTTACACCCAATCCTTAACCTGATATTTCGCTGATGTTTCGCTGATTAAGAAGTTGGTATTTCGCTGGTTAGTAAGTTGATATTTCGCTGTTAAACCTCAAGAGGTTTCGATGTGAACCTATCGATATTTCGCTGTTCTTAATGATATTTCGCGGAATTCACCGGTATGTATTTCACTGAAATCTGTTGGATATTTCGCTGAAATGATGCTGTTTATATTTCGCGGTTAAACCTGAAACTTGTTTCGCTGCCACTTGAAGGTATTTCGCTAGTTAAAGAAACCGGTAGTTAAACTGAAAGTATTTCGCTGAATTCAAAAAGTGAATGTATTTCGCCTGTACTTTTTTTCTAGTTATTCCGCAGTGAAGAAGATGAACACAACCCAGAAAAATAAGCTCTAAAATAAGCTACTTTTTAAGGATTAAGCTAAGAAAAGTGACACTATCAATAAGCTAAACAGTTTGGCTTTAAAACAAGTTAAAAACCTAAATAAGCTATAAAGATAAAACGTGACAAATAAGCTTTAAATAAGCTGTATACACCTATAAGCCACGAAAATAAGAAGTAGTGAAGAAAAAAATAGCAACGAGTTTAGATAAGAAGGAAGCAAGCTTTTTCCAAATAAGCTAAGACCTATAAATTTAAAAAAACCACGATGCAACAGTAGGAAGGAAAAAAATGATACTTGATCTGTTTTTTGAGAGCCCAATAGGCCTCGAAAGATTATAAAATTTTTACTCGATGGTTTGTTAAGTAAAAAATATAAGCTTTTTAGTCTAAATAAGCAAAAGAAAAGAAATAAGTCGAAACTCAATAAGCTCAATACAACCACAATAATCACTTTGCTCACACGAGGCTTTTGATACCATTTGATAGATCAATAATCACACATCAATAAGCACTAAAATAAGCAAATAAGAAGAGATGAGAGTTTAGAAAGAGAGACTAGAGAGAGAAAGAAATAAGGAGGAGGATTAATGGATTATCATTATTACTTGGAGAGAAGAGATTAATGGGCGTAGAATGTGAAGCATGAATGAAAACCAAACTTATCTTCAGGCTATGTTCGGGGTTGTAATTTAGTGATAGGAAATTAACCTAGTCGCAGATGGTGGAGTCTCGTGACCGGAGCCGCGGGGGGTGGTGTGAGGGGGCTCAATTACACTTTGTTTGTGGAGTGGGACGTTTACGTGCCAGGGGGACGGGGACGTGCGTTGTATTGGTGTCCGGTGGTAGGGGGTGTGGGTTGGCTTCGTAGTGTGAGGGTGGGAGTAGCTTCGTTGGGCGCTGTAGTTCTGGGGGGTTAGGTTTTGTTCTTAGGGGGAGTGATCTGCTGGGGATTGGGGCATGGGTGTGTGGGGGGGTTTGGGGACTGGGTGTTTGGTTGGTGGGGGACCCCGGCGAGTTGTAGGGGTGTGGGCGGGGTGGGGGGATGGGTTGAGGTGTGGGAGGGGGGGGGGGTGTTGGGGGGTCGGCTGGTTGGTGTGTGGAGGGGAGGGTGGGTGGGAGAACAGAGTGGAGATTCGGTATTGGAGACGGTGAGGGGGTTGGGGGGGGAGGGTCGGATGGTTGAAGGGTAGAGAGGTCTATGTGGGGAGATGCTGTGGCACGGGGAGTTGACTGGGTCGGAGGGGGGGGGGTTGGTGCTGGTTGGTTGGTGGGGGGCGTGTGGGGAGGGTTGGGGGTGCTTAGGGTGTGGATGGGGTGGGGGAAGTGGGGGCGAGGGGGGGGGAAGGGGTGATGAGGGTGTAGCGTTAGGGGGCGAGTGGGGGGTCGGATATCATATGTGGGGGTGGTGAAGTTCTTGGGGAGGAAGTGGGTGGGGTTGGGGGGAGGAGGGTGGGAGGGGGACTGGCGGGGGTGGTGAAGGGGGTGCGTGGGGGGGGGGGGTGGAGGGGAGGGGAGGTTACCTGAGGTGGGGGATATGGAGGGGGGGCGGGGGAAGTGGAGGGGGGGGGGGAGGGGTGGCACTGGGGGGGGTTCGATGTGGTTGGAGGGTGGGGTGAGGGGGGTGGGGTGGGAGTGGGGGGGGGTAGGGGGGGGGTAGGTGGGGGGGGCGGGGGGGCCAGAGAGAGGAGGGAAGGGTTGGGGCTGGTGAGGGGTTGGGGGGAGAGCAGCTGGATAGGGGGGAGAGTGGGGTGGGTGGGGATTGGGGGGGCAGGTGGGGGGGGAGGGGGGGGGGGGAGGTGTTGGCGGGGGGGAGAGGGGGGGAGAGATAAAGGGCGAGGAGTGGGGGGAGACGATGGTGGAAGGGCGTGAGGGGGGAGGGGGGGTTTGAAGGGGGGTGGACGTGGTAGCGGGGGTTGGCTGCGCGGGAGGCGGGGAGGGGGGGGGGCGGGGGGGTTGGTGGGGGATGGGGTGCGGGGGTGAATATGTTGAGGTGTGGGGGTATAGACCGGGGAAGGGGTGAGGTGTGGGGGGTTGGGTTTCGTAAGTAGGGACGGGTGGAGCGTTTAGATGGCGTGGAGTGAGTCTGCGGGTGGTTCTAGAGTGGAGGTGAGTGTGGGGAGTGGGGGTTGGCTGGGGTGTGGGGTTTGGGGAGGGGGAGGGGAGGGTGTGTGGATTGGTAGAGCAGATGGGGTCGGGGGGGGGGTGAGGAGGGATTGGTAGGTGGGCGCGTGGGGGGGTCAGGGGGTGGGGGTTGGTGGGTGGGGGGGGTTGGTAGTGTACTGGGAGGGGTTGGCGGGGGGGGTGTGTACGTGAGTGCTGATTGGGGCAGGGGGTGGGGTGGTGGTGGGGTGTGTCTATTTCTGCGGGGCTGGGGAGGGGTGGGGTAGGGGGTAAGGGGTAGGGAGGTGGAGATCGGGAGTGGGGTTGGGGGGGAGGGCGGTGAGAGGAGGCATATGATGGTTTTGGCGGGCGGTAAGGGTGGTGGGGATAGGGGGTGAGAGGAGGGGGGTGGGGAGTTGGGGGGGGGGTGAGGGGTTGGGGGTGGGGTCCGGTCTGGGTTGGTACGTGCGAGGGTTGAGGGGTGGGGCCGGATGGGGGGAACTGGGGGGGATGGGAGAAGGGAGGTGCGCGGGGGGGGGGAGGATATGAGGAGGTGTGTGAGCGAGGGGCGGAGGGGACGGTATACGGACAGGTGGGTGTAGGGGGGGGGGGGATGGAGGAGGGGATCGGTGGGGTGAAGGGTGGGGGGAAGGGTGGTTCTGATGCGGAGGGGGGGGGGGACGCGGGGGGTTTGTGGTGGTTTTAACGAGGGGGTTTTGTTGGAGGAGGAAGCGAGAGGGTTTTGAGTAGGCAAGGGGGGAGGTTATCGGCAAGAGGTGGGTACGTCTGCGCTAGTTGGGGTTGGGGGTAGGGCAATAGTTGGGGTTGTGTAGATGGGTGGAGAGGGGTGGGGATTGCCGAGTTTGCTGGAAGGGGTGAGTTGAGGTGGGGGTGGGGGCCGTGAGAAGAGGGGAGGTTGGGGGTTTCTGAGGTAGGTGGGGTGCGGCGTGGGGCAGGTGAGGGGGGGGTGGGCTGTGATGGGCGGGGAATGGGGCAGGAGGTTTGGGGGCGTGGGTGGTGGGGGGGGGTTGTGGGGCGGGGGTGGGGGGTGGCTTGAGGGTGTCGTGGGTGGGATCGGGGGTTGGGGGCTCTGGTTTTGAGGGGTGGGTGTGGGGGAGGTTTGGGAGGAGGTGGGGGGGCGTGGGGGGTGGGAATGTGGTGGGGGGTCGTGTTGTAATGAGGGGGGGGTCATGGGGGGGGGTGTGTGAGGGAGTGGGTGGGGGCTGAGGAGGCTGTTGTGGGGGGGTTGTAGGGGAGTGTGAGCGGGTTGAGGGGGGTGGGGGTGTCAGTGAGGGGTGGGTTGGGAGAATATGGGTGTCGGGCTGAGGGGGGCGGTTTGGGATGGGTGAGGGTGGCGGTGGTGCGGTTTGGGGTGGGGGCAGGGGGGGGCAAGGCGTGAGAGGGGGGGGGGTAGGTGGGGAGGTGGGACGTGGTGGGGGGAGAGTGTGGAGATAGGGCGGTGCGGGGATTGTATGGGGCGTTGGTGCGTGGGTTAGGTGGGTGGGTGTAGGTGTGGTGGGGAGGGTAGATGGGGGGTGTGGGGGGGGTCAGATGGGGGTATCTGGGGGTGTTTGGGGGGGGGTGACGGTACCAGAGGATGTTGGGGAGATTAGTGTTTGGGGGGTTTTGGTGTGGGGGCCGTTGGCGTGGGAGAAGTGCGTAAGGGGGGTGTATCGATAGCGGTCAAGAGGGGAGGGGGATTGGGGGGGGGGGGGTGGGATGAGGGGGTGGGTGTAGGGGGGGTTGGGGGGAATGGCGCACTGCGGAGGAGGGGAGGGGAAGTAACTGGGCAGCGGGGGCTAGGTATTGGGGGGGGGGGGTAGGGAGTGGGCTGTTGGAGGAGGGTTAAGGGGGGGGGGGGGGAGTGGGTTGGTGAGTTGGGAAATGTTTAGGGGGTGGGGGGCTGAGGGAGGTGGTGTCGGTCGGAGTTGGGATTGGGGTGGCGTCGGTGAGAAGGAAGAAGGGTGGGGGGTTTGTGGGGTTGGGCAGGGGGGGGGAGCTCGTATTGGGGTTGTGGCATTAAGGGATTGCGATTGTGGAGGTGGGAGGGGGTGGGTGGTTTGGGGGGTGATTGGGTGTATGGGGGTGGGGGGTCTGGGGTGAGGAGGTGTGGTAGGTAGGAGCGGGTGGAGTGGGAGGGGGGGGTGGCGGGAGTGAGGTGGAGAGGGTTGGGCTGGTGGGGGGCGTGCTATCGGGGGGTTGGGAGTGAAGGTTTGGGTTAGGAGGTTGAGAGGGGTGTTGTGGGAGGGGGATAGGGGGGGTGGTGTAAAGGGGGGAGGGGCGAGAGGGGGTGATGGTGGTGGTCGGTGGGGGTGGTGGGGGGGGTAGTGAGGGGGGAGGGGGTGCCGTGGCTAGATGAGGAGGGTCAGGGTTGGGCTGGTGTGGGGCGTGGGGGGGAAGTGGGTGGCTGGGTTGGGGGTGGTGGTGTGTGTAAGTGGTCAAGGTTGCGGAGGTGGGAGGTGGTTGTGTTGGGGTGGAGGGGGGTTAGGGGGTGGGGGGGTGGGGTTCTATACATATAATCTCATTACTTTTGTCAGGGAGGGGGAGGGTGAGGTGGGTAGGTTGGGGGTAGATGGGGTGGGGTGTTTGCGTTTCGGTGGGGGGAGCGTGGTGGGTGTGGGGTGGGTTTGGTTGAGGGGGGTTGGTGGGGATGGATTGATAGTTGGGGGTTCGGTGTGTAAGGTGTTTGGGGTGGGGGGTCGGGGGAGGGGTGGATGTTGGGGGGTTGAGGGGGTGTAAGGGCGGGGAATGAGGGGGTGTAGGGGGGGTGGGTGGAGTTTTGGTGTAGAGGTGGCGGTTTGGGGTTCAGAGTGGTGGGGGAGGTGTGGGTGGGCTAATGTGTGGTGGGGGTGGAGAGGGCGTAGGGGGGGGTGGGTGGGTGTAGGTGGGGTGAGGGTGGGATTTTTAGGGGGGGGTAGTCGCAGTTTGGGGGGTTGGCGGTGGGGTTGGCGGGGGGAAGTGGGGGGGGGGGGGTGGTGGGGGGGGGGGGGGTAGGTTTTGGAGGGTTGAAGTGGCGGTGGGGGGTATTTGATAGGAGGGGGGGTATGTGGGGGGTAGATCTGGGAGAGGGGTGGGGTGAGGGCCTGGTTAGTGAGGTGGTGGGGTGGTGATTGGATAGGGGTGGGTGGGAAGTAGAGTAGGAAGGTGGGTGGGAGGTGGCTGTGTGGGGGGTGGAGGAGGGGTGGGGTGGGGGGGGGTTGGGGAAGTGGGGTTGGTGATTTGGATTAGGTGGAGGGGGGGGTATGGTGGGGGGGGATAAGGAGGAGGATTAATGGATTATCATTATTACTTGGAGAGAAGAGAAACAAGAATGACAACCAACATTCTCTAACATGCTTGGAAGGGGTATATATAGTGCTAGAAAATAACCTAGACGCCTATGGACTTCTTACACGGGCCGGGCTCGGGTTTTGGTTGGCTTTTGCTCGAAACACATAGAATATTAGATTGCATAAACGAGCCCGTTTTCCTTTCTAGCTTATTACAACGTAGACCGAGACTTTTTTGTTGAATGACCGAGATTCTTTATTCGACTCAATATTTTGAGACTAACATTTTTTAACTTAAAATAACACTTAAATAGTCTCCATTAATGATTTGAATGGCAGTGGGCTAACACACAGTTCGTTTGATGTTTAATTGATTTTGTTTTCAACAATGTTAATTGATGAATTTAGGAAGAAGACATTATGGATCATTAACATTGCTATGTGGCTATAGTTACGTGATCATCTCCATAAACATGTATAAGATGAACCTAGACATTCTTGATTTGATCATGTGTCTTCATCTTCTAATAGGCGTAATTAGATACGAAGACAAGAATCAAAAATACAAATTTTCTCGACCTTCTCCAACTGATAATGCACTGGGTTTCATATGATATAATTTGATGAAATCTCTATAGTTTGAAAAGGAGAGAAATTATATGTTATAAATATTCATGATATGTTAATAAAAGTAATAATAACAATAGATTAATGAAGGAGATGCTTCTCTGATATATATAACGTAAGATATAAAGTGGGAGAGAGGGGGAGAAGTTAGTGAGATAGAGTTGGGCAAATCGCATAAAAAGGTATTTATTTTAGGTTCAATTTCAATTAAAGGTATTAATTTTTTTTTTCTTCTCAATTTAAGGTATCGATCTTTTTTTTTATTTCAATGTTGGACAATCAACAGGTTTGCAAGTTACATTTTTAACCACCGTTTATTTTATTATTGCATCGTTAGTCCTTTATATTTTCTACTTATTTTTTTATTACCTACGTTTTTATTTTCAATTTATTTTTAAAACCTATACACGTTTTTATACACATATTTTTACACGTTTTTATACACACATTTTTATACACGTTGTTATACACACATTTTTATACACGTTTTTATACACATTTTTTACACGTTTTTATACACATTTGTATACACGTTTTTATACACATTTTATGCACGTTTTTATACACACATTTTTATACACGTTTTTATACACACATTTTTATACACATTTTTATACACGTTTTTATGCACACATTTTTTACACGTTTTTATACACATATTTTTATACACGTTTTATACACACACATGCTTTTATTTCCGATTTTATACACATTTTTAAAGACACATTTTATGCAAGTTTTATGCACTTTTTTTAAAAATGTGAATAAAATTGTGTGTAAAAACGTGTATAAAAATATGTGTATAAAAACGTGTGTATAAAACGTGTCTATAAAAATGTGTGTATAAAACCGTGGATAAAATCATGTAGAAAAACGTGTATAAATATCTGTGTATAAAAATGTGTGTATAAAAATGTGTATATAAAAACGTACATAAAAATGTGTGTATAAAAACGTGTATAAAGATGTGTGTATAAAAACGTGTATAAAAATGTGTGTATAAAAACGTGTATAAAAATGTGTGTATAAAAACGTGTAAAAATGTGTATAAAAACGTGCATAAAAATGTGTGTATAAAAACGTGTATAAAAATGTGTATAAAATGTGTATATAAAAACATGTAAAAAATGTGTGTATAAAAACGTGTATAAGTTTTAAAAATACATAGAAAATAATAAAAGTGTATAAGGTAATAAAAAAATAAGTAGAAAATATAAAGGATTAACGATGCAATAATAAAATAAACGGTCGTTAAAAATGTAACTTGCAAACCTGTTAATTGTCCAACATTGCAACAACAAAAATCAATACCTTAAATTGAGAAAAAAGACTAATATCTATAATTGAAATTAAACCTAAAATAAGTATTTTTTTTATGCGATTTGCCCGATAGAGTTATATGGTGATAAAAATTCATTCATCTCATTTTGTAGATTTACTATACAATGCCCGTTAAGTCATTTCTAAATACATTTATTAATCTTATTATTTTCATTTTTGATATCACCCGACATTAATACACTTATACATATTTTGTTATATCTACTCTACACTATTGTTATTTAACTTATTTTACAACTTTTAGGGTAAATTTTATTATATTTTAAAAAGTTCTAGTCATAAAATAGCAACGAATTTTTTTAAATATACTTATTTAATATGTAAATTAAAAAGTGTCTCAATTTATGTAACAAACATTTTTTTTTTCTGATATGCACCAACGTTCACATACTATATAACCGGCAAAAAACCTACATGGCATTTTTAAGAACGGGTTTTGGCTATAAAATAGCAAAAAACTTTTATAAATGTACCGATTTGATACATGAACTATAAGACTAAAATACATATGACATGTCATCAACATTAAATTTTCGGTAAAACAATTTTCTGCGTAAATATTATTTCAAAACACGAAAGGCAGTTACACAAAGTAAAACACTTTCTCTTTTTTTTTGAACGACAACTTTTATAAAAAACTAGCAAGGAGCTAGAGATTACAAGGAAATTAAGTTAGGATGTTGAAG